>VXAX01003553.1:75587-133528 GCA_013399835.1 Leptocoma aspasia
TTTTTGAGATTGCAAGTTAGAACCTGAATTCCAACCCAACCACTGGTTTTCAGCAGAACAAAAAAATCCCTGTGCTGAGTGCTCTCAAATAAGAGTCATGTCCCTTCCAACTCTGCACCAACAGAGACCTTATTATCCTTTGGGGGAGGAAGTCAGATTTTTTCCACTTAGTTACGTTCCCAGGTAGTTCTTAAATAAGATTTCCCTTCCATCTGTGTTTAAAGGGACACTTTAGCACAAGTTACTTGTGCCATATAAAATGCCATCTTTGTGTACTGAACCCCAAAATAGAGTGATGACCATTGGGCCACCGGCCAGCACCATTTTATTTCAAGGACAGGACAAATGAGAAGATGCCAAAATTAACGGCACCTCTTCCTACCTTAATTATCATCGGTCAATCGTCCACCTGCACGTCATTAGGAGCCCATAAAGGTTCTTCCAGTGCTGCCCCCTGGAAACAAACAAACAAAAAAAGCTTTTAGAACCAAAGAGTTAAAATACAGCAACATCTCAGGGAAACAGCGTTTTTACTGCTGCCAGCAAGGCAATTCCACTTCATTTTACCAGATGCAAAATGCAGTTTTTCCTTATTGCTCAAGCTACAGACACAGTCGAAAAAATGAAAATAACTTTTAAATACAGAAAGCAAAATTGGGAGTTCCCAGGGATAAAAGTGCTTTTGGGAAGAGGTGGCAGGAGGGAATTACAGGGCAGCAGCAGTTACAGATGAAGGGACTGATATTCCCAGCTTGGCCTGATATATGCACTGCTGTTTGGGTAAAAGCAAATAAAGTTTAGGAGTGTCCAGAGCAAGAGGAAATACATAATTTCTATTGTAGTGAGGGCACCACAATCACTCTGGGCTCCTCTGAGGGTGCATTTCCCCAGACAGAAGTAGTTTGGGCACTGGGAAAAGCAGTTCTGTGTGTTCATTTACTCCCATCCCAAGGGAAGGGGACAGAAAGGCACATGGAGGTCACCAGGATTTCTGGTGGCCACATACCTGTGGGACAGCCACCAGCAACTTCCCCAAGGCCAAACCTCTCTGGATACAGACTTTGGCTGTAGGATCAAGTGTGATCCTATGAGGAACAGGCTGGAGGCCTGCAGGGATGTTTGTGATGTTCTCACACTCGTGAGAGTGAGAACATCACAAACCACCTCCCCCCCACCAGCTCTCAGGTTTGGATTCCTGGCTCCATCAGCACAGCCACACCACAGGAGCTCAGGGCTCATTTGCCATCTCCACACTGCTCCTGGCTGTTCCCCAGTTCTACACAACCAGCCAAGCTGTCTCCATTCCCTGCATCTCAGTTCCCCTTCCCAAAATATTTTTTACCCCCATCAGCTTTGAGGCAGCAGCGGGGCTTCCTTGCAGGAGTCTGCAGAGCCACCCCCAACTAATCCCATCTCCTGGGCTGCTGCTGTGATGTACAGAATTAGAGACCTGAGGCACTTCTAGATTTCGAGTTGAATACATTTAAACCAAATTAATTTTTTTTTCCCCCCTATTGACATCTTTCCTGCCCAGCCTTGGGCAGGATGCGACCCAGCCATCTGCCAGGAGCTGTGGAGCTCAGACATAATCCCTGGGTGATCTCCTCATTGTTTTTCATCCTGCTCAAGTGTTGACTCGAGCACTTGTTCAATTAGACAAGCCTCAGCACTGCAATCAGATGGGCGCACGGGGCTGATTTTCTACCTCCACGGAGAAGAAAAAATCTGATTTAGTCGAGTGTGATAGAACTGGGAGCTTCAAAGCAATGAGACCTGGAGATCACGTCTGCTCTGAAGCCTGCCAGAATTGCTGCTTAACCCCAGCAGACCACCAGCAACTTCCATTGTAAGAGAAGCTGTGAGACAGAGCAGATTAAAAGACATTGGATCTGCCAGGGAGGAGGAGAGCTGGGTTATTTTCCTGATACTTGTTTTTTAAGGGAACTGGAGAACAGCTGAGGCATCTGCTTTTTCTTGTCTCTGGCTCTAAATGAGTGACCCCAGATGTGCCAGACTTGCTGGTATTCCCACATACCACTTGCATTTCCTTCCTTATGATCCAGTGTTTCCCAACACCTCCCAGAACGCTGCTGTCCTGGGGCAGAGGGGTCTGAGGGCTACAAGAATTCAGTCCAGCCTTCAGCCTGTCCTCTCTTCCCTGTGCAGAGGGGCTGAGGCTCTGCCATGCTTTGGTTAGCTCCATGCATTTAAACAAAGCAATAAATTTTATGGGACCGAGTCAGGAAGTTGGCATAAGCAAATGGGCTGTCAATATTTTCATGGTCAATTTATTCCTGCATTCACAAGGCTGACAGATTCCAAACACAGCTTTGGATGGTGTTAAGTGCAAGAGAATCACAGAATTATGGAATGGTCTGGGTCGGAAGGGATCTCTGGAGATGATCAAGTCCAGTGTCACTGCCATGGGCAGGGACATCTTCCAACTACCCCAGGTTGCCCCAAACCTGTCCAACCCGGTCTTGGACATTTCCAGGGATGGGAAGTCCACAATCTCTCTGAGTAACCTGTGCCAGGGCCTCATCACCCTCACAGCCAGGAATTTCTTCCTAATATCCCATCCAAATCTATTCTCCTACAGCTTCAGCTCATTCCCCCTCGTCCCATCACTCCATGCTCTTGTCCAAAGTCCCTCTCCAGCTCTGTTTTAGCCTCTCTATGCACTGGAGGGTCTCCCCAAAGCCTCCTCTCTCCAAGCTCCCCTGCTGCTACTACCACCATCTGGGAGTTCAGAGGGAATCAGCAATGAAGCCGAGGTTTTCCAAAGCTTGGAGCGAGGCTCATGCAGGGTATGCTCACAGCAAGACAAGGACAACACCTCCTGAAAGGGAGTGTACACTGGGAGATAACAAAAACCAGCAAATGCAAGGGCAGAATGAACACAAGACAGCTCATAAATGTCAATGACACGTGTGTGAATGGGGTGTAGAGCTGGCTGTGCCTTCAGATGGCTGTAAAAACAGATCAGTGGCAGGAGCAGAGGGGAATTCGGGATGTGTGACTTGCAGTGACTCACAGCCCTCGTTCCTTGTGACAGGTACGGAGCACGGCACTCGAGTATGTCACAGTAGGAACATCTCATGTTGTACATATCACAGGAGTGTCTCACATCCACAGCTGTTCTTAGAAATTACTCACTGGCCTCAGAAATCAGTTTTTGTGCAGAGAGGACTGCAAGTGATGCCTTGTGAAGGCTGACCTAGAGCAGAGGCTAGGCGGAGTTAAAGAATAAAGCAGGGATTTATGAAAAGGATTTCCTCCATGGATCCACCTCGGGCAGCACAAGAGCCCAGCCAGGGCTGCACCCAAGATGAACCAAAATGGTCCCAAAATGGACACCGGGCACGGGCTCTGGCACTTTTATCAGTTCTGCTCCATTTGCAGATTGGAGTTCATTGTGCAATTCCAGCTTTAGCCCATCAAGTCCCATCCTTCTTGTTTTTCTCTCTTCAGCCCACGTTGTTTGTGCTCTTGGGCCTGAGATTTGGATCATTTGTCCTTGGTCCCCAGCTGGAGAAGGAATTGTTTTGTCTCCCTGCTCTGTGAAGAGAGCTCACCAACACTTATGGTAATATGAAGCTCAGACCCACACACTAAAGCAGCACAGAATCTGAAAAATATAAAAGCTAAAACTTAAGGCATCACAAGGAGCAAGTGTGGCATGGAGCTGAGTGTGTCCCACATTTGGCTCCTGCAGCCCCACACAATCCTTTCTACTCCTGTGCCTTTTCCCAACCCCACTGTGCCCTGATGTGCCAGCAGTGTAATCCTCTTGCCAGATAATCCTCCCAAAAAGCTGCATCCAGAGGATCTAGTGCCTAGCTGAGTGTGGCAAGCCATCCCTGCAACCCACTGACCTCGGGAATACCATAATAATTCATAATTATTATTTGTATACCATTTGTATATATTGGGATGAAAGCAATTTAATCTGCTGTTACAGCACACCAATGGTAAGGAAGACATGCTGGATATAGGAAGGAACTTCCATTCTCTACCATAAAAATTCAGTTTTCTAATCCTGGCAGCATTGGGAAATCTAACACTGACGTGATCCAGGTATTTCTGACAATGCTGTTACACAAAGTTGCTTAAAGAAGAGATTCCAGTTATGAAAAAGACCACTTGACTCAGGTCAAGTGTCTTCCAGGATGGTTAGAATCATGGAATATCCTGAGCTGGAAGGGACCCATCAGAATCATTGAGTCCAACTCCTAGCCCTGTGCACAACACCCCAAGGATCCCACCCTGTGCCTGTTGTCCAAAAACTTCTCACACTCAGACAAGCTTGGTGCTGTGACCAGCTTGTCCTGGTTTTGGCTGGGACAGAGTTAATTTTTGGGATAGAGTTAATTTTCTTCCCAGTAGCTGGTACAGTGTTTTGGATTTAGGATGGGAGTAATGGTTCGCTCCATCCATTTAAACAAAGCAATAAATTGTATGGGATCGATTCAGGAAGTTGGCATAAGCAAATGGGCTGTCAATATTTTCATGGTCAATTTATTCCTGCATTCACAAGGCTGACAGATTCCAAACACAGCTCTGGATGGTGCTAAGTGCGGGAAAATCTCAGAATTTCAGATTAAATTGGAACAAGATGATCTTTAAGGTCCCTTCCAACCCAAACCAGTTTGTGATTCTATGGAAAAAAATTCACCTGTTTCTTTTATTAAAATTAGTAATACAAGGTTACAATCTGAGAGGGTTTTTTTGGAAGAACCCTGCTGAGAAAGTGCTGTGGGAATTCAGATGACGACAGCAGTTTTGTTAATCGGGAATATTAATGGTATAAAATGTTACACACAAAAATGCTCAAGATCACGGTTGGCAAAGGTGGCCCACAGTTCCAGGAGTCCTCCATCCCTTATTAAAATAATTAAAATAAAAGGAAGGCAGGTATTAGGTGGCTAGACAGCCCTAAATCCCGCTGCCTGTTAATCCACCTGAAACCCAAGTGTATCAAGGCAACTCAAAGCTGCCTTTAATCCATGCAAATCTCAGCCCAGGAATCCTTTATTCTCTTACCTCCTGCCACGAGTTTAGCCCTGCCCTGCACCCCATTCATGCTGCCAGAGCAAAACAACACAAACCTCCATATTTTAGTAATAGAAAGACGGAATTTTGGACCTTTCTCACATTTTGGGGTGGATGCAGCTTTGTGCTTCATTGGCTGGGTGAGACCAAACCCTGTTCCACCTGTGCTTGGTTTAATCATATGTATCGACACACATAAATTAGGGCAATTTGTGCATAAATTAGGCAGCATCATTATGCTAATTGGGCTGGTATGATTGTGCTGAGAGTGTTTGCAATCTGCCACAGTCCTCTGGGACAGCGCTGCAAGGGAGCTGCTGCCTCTGAAAAGGCTGGAGCTCCTCCAGGATCCTGCTGGGGCAGGCACAGCCCCACAGCAACCCAAAACAAGCCTAAATAACTGAGGAGAAGGGGTGAGGAGAGCTGGTGTGATCTGCTTCCTCTGGAATGCTGGTTTCTGGTTCCTAAGTATCACATCCTAAACTCCCCCTTGATGCACAAAACAGGTCGAGTTATAGGCGGCTGCAGAGAGAGGCTGCTGGAAAAATAACCCCCTGAGGTGTGTGTAAATCAAATAAAAGCAGGAGACCCAAATCCCTTGCACTTTGCTTTATCAAATTTATGTGAAGAAACAAGTCATCCTCACAAAAACCAGAGCCACTCCACCGTACCTCTTCCAATCCCACCGGAATTGCAACAGAGGTAGGAATGGTTGCTGGGATCAGGGAGGTATCATAAGAGTAAACTGATGATCCCTGTCCTAAAAGAAAAAAAAACCCACCCTAAATCTTTCCAATTGAATGAGCAAGGATAAGGGAGGAACAAATAAATTGCAAAGTGACTGCTTCTTCTGGAATCCAGAGCTGGGGGGAAGACCCAGAAGGATCATTGAGTCCAACTCCTGGCCTTGCACAGGATACCCCAAGAATCACAGCAGAGAATTGGTTAAATCATGAAATCACCACACACAGGTAGGTCTACCTTAATAAAAATCAAGGGATTTTTATTAAGATCTTCAGGGGCTTTAACCAAAACATGGATTTCTTTAGCTATCCCACAGGTATTGTGCAGGGCTGTGGTTGGTGTCCCTGTCCAGAGAATGGTTCTGCTGCTGCTGGTGATGCTCAGCTCCAGCTCCAGGGGCTGGTGTTGCACCACATCTCCCTCCTCCTTATGGATACCAGGGGATGCTCCCAAAGTCATCCAGTTCTCCTTCTAAAACTGGTCACTAATTTACCAAATGGGATCATTATGCTGAAAAATCCTCCCTGTGGGAATTGAGTTCTCTCCCTTCAGAGGGAATTCGAGCTTGGTTTATTCTCCAGGATCCAGCCAGGAGTTTTTCCTCCGACAGACGTGCTGGCACTTTGCCTGGCTAAAAAACATACAGCAGAAGAGCAGCAAGCACTAAGCTACTACTACTAGAAGTGTTAAAAAAAATCAACTTTGAGCAAACCATCTGGTAACACTCACTGTGCCACAGGTGAGAGCAAACACAATGCGCTCTGTACAGCACCAGAAAATCATCACTGCTCAGAGAATAAGGGTGTGAAACACCAAACCAGCCCAGGGGAAAGCTGGAACAAGCTGCTCAGAGAAGCTGTGGCTGCCCCATCCCTGGAAGTGTCCAAGGCCAGGTTGGACAGGGCTTGGAGCAGCCTGGGACAGTGGAAGGTGTCCCTGCCCATGGCAGGGCATGGGACTGAACAGTCTTCAATAAAGGTGGAAGGATGAAACACTAAAAGGGCAGGGGCACATGGGAACTGGGAGATGCTCCCTAACCAGCTGGAGCAAGGAGCAGAACTGAGCTGTTTCAGCTGCAGGGCCAAAGGAATTCGTGAGATACAAAGGGAAAAAATCTGTAGCCAGCTTTCTCCTGCTCTTCTGCTGCTCCCCTTGAACATGAGTGGCTGCATGTGGCTTTTTCCCCCCCATCTTTAAGCAGAACCTTCTCTAAGTAGTTTAGCAGTGAAAGCAAACTCATCTCTCCCTCCCTATGATGGAATATGGATACTGGCATGGGCCAACATCAGCATCTTAACATCCAGTAATTCCCAAGCCTCTCTGAACACTGACCATCTTATCAAAACAACAGCTTTAAAACCTCTTCTCTGCACTCTTTGGTGATAATTAGTTTTAGTCTGTCACCAGCAGATCAGTTTAGGATTGCAACTAAGCCAAAGGGATATGAAAAGGTTTTGTCCAAAGCATCTCCACACCAAATCAGTTCAAAAAAGGGAAAGACAAAACACGAGCTGGCTGCACCAGCAGCTCCAACAGCTTCTGCTGCTCAGAAGGGAACACAGCAAGATTTAATAAACAAGCTCAATAAAGTTATTCTTCCCTGTTTTATTTCCCCTTAAAGCATCAGCCCAATTTGGTTTTGTTTCCATCACAAACAGCTCCTTTAATCGTTCCTGACAGGAGCACAACGCGGGGCCCTGGTGTGCAGAGCCTCCCCCAGCCCCTGCCAGCTCCCAGTTAATGGAGCTGCTCTGCCTCACCACAGCAATTCCTGTAATTCAAGTCTGGCAAACAATTCCTAGGCTGAAAATGGGACAGCATCCAGTCGTTATCTCCTTTCTTGTAGAAAAGAACTACAAAAAAAAAAACAACCCAGCATTATTTACTCTACCTGCCTGTTTGCCGTGCTGGCAGTGCCACCACGCAGGTGTGACAGCAACAAACGCCGGCAGCTCTCGCAGTTTTGCTTGTTGATGTCTCTCCTTTCATCCCAGCAAACAGCCTGTCAGAGCTAAAGGAGCAGCTGAGAGCAAGGGAAGCATCCAGGTCGCTCCTGACAGCTGAACAAGCCAGCAGTTTTCAGGAGGAAAAGCTTCCCTACGCTTCTAAACCATGGCAACTCCTTCCAGAGCTGATCTTAAAAGTCTTTTCCAACCTTAATGATTCTATCATTCTAATAGTCTATAATTCTAATCTAATTAATTTTGGTCCTGGTCCTTCCATATAGCCTCACTGGTGTTTCTTTCTAACCTCATTGATCTGCACCAATCCACCTAGGATTTCTATCCCAAAAATAAAAGTATTAAAGACCAAAAAACCCATCAGTTTTCCTGCAGACACATTAATCGTGGACCAATCCCAGCCCTGGGCAGATACCAAACCCCTGGCCAAGCCCAGGAACTGTGCACAAATGGAGGTGAAAGGCTTTTGTTTGAATGGTTTCTCTCACCAGGACACACCTGATAAGAGCCTGCAGCAACGCCACACCCCGAGATAAACCCGGCGGGCTCCCCATCCCGGGCAAGGGGTGGGAAACAAACACCCAAAGAAAACACTCTGTGTGTAACAGGACCATTTCCCTTGGCAAACCTCTCTGCTTTCCTCTCCTCGCCCTCTCTGTGTGCACAGAGAAACCATTCCCTGGCATTTTCTGAGCTATAGTCTAGGTCTGCTCCTCTGGATGGGATGCAGGGCTGCTGCCTGATCCTGGAGCAGGAGCATCCCACGATCTCCTGGTGCCTGTAAAATTTAGACCTTGCTGGGTTTTAGATTGGAATGTGCAAAGAGACAGGGCAAAGCTGTTTGAAAAGAGGCATCCTTTACAAATTAAAGTGATACAGCTGGGAAGAAAAGAAATCCTGGGATGCAGAGATGGCCACTGGATTTGAGAGCCACATTCTGGGAAACCAGTGGATGCACAAGTGTATGTGAGAGGTTTTCATCAGTGAAGATCTGACAGTCAAACACTGGCATACAGAATTATGGAATGCTTTGGGTTGGAAGGGGCTTTAAAGATCATCCAGTTGCACCCCTTCCCATGGGCAGGGACACTTCCCACTATCCCAGGTTGCTCCAAGCTCTGTCCAACCTGCCCTTGGACACTTCCAGGGATGGGGCAGCCACAGCTTCTCTGGGCACCCTGTGCCAGGGCCTCAGCGCCCTCAGAGCAAAGTACTTTTCCCCAATATCCAGTCTAAACCTACTCTCTGTCAGTGTAAAGATCATTCTCTCTGTCCTGTCACTCTGGGCCCCTGCCCAAAGTCCCTCTCCAGCTCTGCTGGAGCCTCTTTAGGCACTGGAAGGTCTCCCCTGAGCCTTCACTCCTCTGAGCTGACCAACCCCAGCTCTCCCAGCCTGTTTCCATAGGAACCCTGGGCCCAATGGATGTAAGCAGACACACAAACAAGCTGTGACCCTACCTGAGCACACCTTGGGAGGGCACCTTGGTCTTCCTGAGCTCTCCCCGGGGCCACCGGAGCTGCCCCACGTATCCCACCCAGGGCAACGTGCAGCCCAGTCACTGAGGTCTCATTTCTAAGCAAAACATTTGCAACCTTTCTATTCCTCTTCCTCTTTTGACTTCCTTAATGAATAAACAAACATATGAAGGGGGGAAAAAACCCACTGGCATGACCAGTCCTCTGCACAGTCCAGGTTTGTTTGGAGCAGCTGGGAAGGGGGAATGGACACGAGGTTTTGAGCAGTGCACTGGGGGCAGAACCTCACAAAATGCTTCAAGGGCAACTTCTGCTGATGGCTCAGGGCTGGTTTCATTTTTGGGAAGGTGGTTTAATCTGATCCACTCCATGAACAGAACAGGTGGGACACACATTAAGAGTTTGCAAGAGGCTGTGCTGTATCCTGTATGTTTTGGGAGTGAATGAATGCAGTGGAACAGGGTGCCCAGAGAAGCTGTGGCTGCCCCATCCCTGGAAGTCTCCAAGGCCAGGCTGGACAGGGCTTGGAGCAACCTGGGATAGTGGGAGGTGTCCCTGCCCATGGCAGGGTGTTGGAATGAGATAGCTTTCAAGGTCCTTCCAACCCAAACCATTCCAGGATTCTATAATTTGTGCTTCCCTAAAACTTTTGGGAAATAAATCCCATATCCTATCATGCTTTTTGCTTGCCAAATGTCAAAATCAAGAATTTCCATCTCTGACTAAGGGACACAGGGGTTGTCCCTAACCCACATCCCACCTGGACTGCCACTCCCTGCTCTGCTCAGTGCAAATCCCTGCAATGGAAACATCCTTGTTCCTGCTGAGAGAGGTTTCAGTTGGGTTTTCCTGCCCATTTTTCCACCAGATCCCAGCCCACAGCCTGCCAAGCCCCAGGCAGAGATTTATCCACTTGAAGGCAAGCAGGATCTGGTTCTAAAGCAGATCTTCATGATGCAGGAGTCAAGTGGTGGTTTTGGCTGGGATTTTTGTGCATGAAGGAGTTGGGACAGGGACAGGGACGAGGACAGGGAGTGACTGTTCAGGAAGCAACCCAAGGATCAAGCTCCAGCAAGTTATAGCACTGGACAGCAACAGGATATTCTTCATTCCTCCCACGGATGGATTTCTGAGCTGTGGATATAAATACAACATTGTTGTAGCCTGGATATTGTGCCTCTCTCCTTCAGGACACAAGATCAGAGCTACAGCAGCTCAAAAAGCAGCAGCTCAAAAAGCAGCAGCTCCTTTCTGCCTGTCGTCAACACCTGGGTTCCTCAGAACCCTTTTTGGTGGCCCCTTTCTGAGGGCTAGGTGTCTGCATCTCCACATCCGTTATCAGTGCTGATCAGGACACCCTGTTACACACCTACACACCCCTGTGGCACCTCAACCCCATCCTGCTCCAGCTGAGCCTCAAACAAACCCTCAGCAGATGACCACAGTGCTTTTAACAAAGCTAAACATGAGGGGAAAAAAAAAGTAAACCAGAGAAGCAGAGACCAAAGGAAGATGGGTTTCACTTCTGCCACTGTCACTGCACCACTTCAGCGTGTTCATGGAAGAGCTTCATCTCCAGGCCTGACCATCAGGCACTAAATTCACTGTCAAAGTGAAGTTTGTGAATAAATCCACTCAATTTTATAGAATCATAGAATTATTTAGGTTGAAAAAGGCTTCTAGGAACATGAAATTCAACCATTCCCCCAGCACTGCAAGGCCATCACTAACCCATATCCCCAAGTGCCACATCACACAGCTTTTCAATCCCTCCAGGGATGGGGACTCCACCACGGCCCTGGGCAGCTGTGCTAGGGCTGGGAAACCTTTTCTGTGAAGAACTTTTCCCATTATCCAACCTAAACCTGGACACAACTCCCCCCACACACGACAGGGGTGTCCCTGTGGTAAGTCCAAAGAGGGAAGGGATGGACACACTGCAGGACCAGGCTGTTCTCTGCTGTGGATTGCTCAGCACTTTGTACCAAACAATGATGTTGGCTCTGCTGTAGCTTCTAGGCTGGATGAAATTCAGAGTTTTGACTATCTCCCTGCCCCACAAACACCACTGAAATCCGTGGGGACTCTGCAGGATAAGGATCAGGAGAATTGTGGCACAAACCCTCACGTGCATCAAGTCTGAAAGCTTTAAGGGTGTTGTTAAAATACAAAGGGGCTACAGGGCAAATTTCTGGAGGTGCAGCCCTGGAGGAGCCACCTCCTGGTCTACTCCACCCAGGTTCCCAAAACCAGCAAAAGATCCAGGACTTGATTTTTTTCCTGCCAGAGGTTTTGATGTTTCTTTTGGAGGGATACAGTGGACAGCAGGACTAAATCTGCAGGACTCATCACACCAGCAGCAGGATCCTCCCAACTCTGCACAGGGAATTCCAGCCTACCACGGGAATTCTGTAACCTTTGGACATACTGGAGATGGAAAGTGGAGCCAAAAGTCATGGATGACACCTCCTCATGGATGGAAAAGCCCTGACAGAGCTGTGGTGGCAGGTGTTGTGTGCAGCTGTGGAGCTTCCCTTTAGTCCATCACGGTGATCTCCTGCAGGCTTCAGGCAGCCACAGGTCTTGGTTCCCTTTGGGGGTTTCAGTTTTGTTTCACCAGTAAAGATCCTATTCCAACAATAAAATAAATTTTTTGCTTCTCTGGTAGTCTGCCCATTGCTCTGTATTCTTTGTTTAAAATACAAAATGCTGCTTTAAAAAGTTGAGTTTGTTTTTTGTTTGTGTTTTTTTTTTTAATTAAATTTAAACCCACATTTTTGGTTCAAATTTGCTCAGGTTCTTCCCCCAAGTGAAACCCAAATGTCCAGCCAGGACTCTGAGCTCCCACACAGATATTCTGTCCTACCTTAGCTACCAGGCCTTGTCTGGGATGAGTAATTACCTAAACTTTAAAAAAATAATTAACAGTGAAGGTGCCAAGTACTCAGACCCCCAACAACACAGAATCACATAATGGTTTGGGTTGGAAGGGACCTTAAAGACCATCCCAGCTGCCAGAGTCCAGGATGGCATCAGAAGATCCTGCATGTGACAAGTCCACCCTACCAAGAGCAGCAGCTGGAATATGCCAGGCTACAAGGAGACATCTAAATCTAACTCTTGAGGTACACAGCTGCTCCTCCAAAAATCCTGGATGCTTCACAAGCCTGAAGAAAAACAAAGAAATCCATCTGCCACCTCTTAGAGAAGGCACACATTCCAGGTAAGGCAGCATCCTGGGAAAAAGGAGGTTAATTTTCTTTTTCTTTTCCCACTATTGCCCTGCAGCAAGAACAAACCCAAATGGTTTTGCCCTAATTTATGCCTGTTTTCTTTACTATCCTAAACCTTCTCTATTCAAAGGAAGGCTTTGCTGCAGAAACTTTTACAGATGGTAAAATAGTAACAATCTGTGAGCAGGCAGGGTTGCACTCTGCATCCATGTAAATGAACAGCAAAGCTTCCAGCATTTCCAGGGGACAGGTTTTGCCACAGCTCCAGCTGGGACTAAGTGCACCTGTGTTCCCACAATACCACAACAAACCAAACTGGAGATGATCCCTTCACCATCTCTGACACCTGAAGCTCTTTTTTGCCTTCTAATAAACGAGATAATGATTTTTTCAGTGAGTTTGCCCCTGATCTGAACAGCTGTTTCTCCAGTGCTGTTGATATTCACAATAAACTGGAATTTCTCTCTCTCTGGATGCTGTTTATTCTGGTTGAATTCAGTTAGGAAAGTGCCATAAACTGAGAACAAGTAAACAGAATGGAAGTGCCAAGACTTTATGGGTATCAAATAGTCGGCCTCCAAGAGGAGGAATTTCTGGGGTGAATAAAGGTAAAAACTGTGCTCTGAGGGAGATCTCCATTTCCACACAATGGGGAAGCAGATGGGGATGAAAGAACCTTCTTGAGCTGTGCAGAAATGTCCTGGATTACCCCAAATGACACACTGCAGCCATAAAAGCTTTCCAGGGCAATAAGTGGGTGATGGACACAGACATCCAGAGCTGTTGTTTTCCATGTAAACAGGAAAGTGAGGGTGGCTTGGAAACCCCACCTGCTCCTAAGGTGTTAAAAGGTAGTTTCTGGAGCCTGGCACAATTAACATCCTGGCAGAGTCTATTTAAATTGCAGGGAAAGTTGAGCTTGTCCAACTGGATAGTCAGACTGCAGGTTCCCCCAAACAGGGCTTTGATTCTCCAACACAGCACCCAAAATCCTCTCTGGCTTACATAAAACACATGTGGAATCATGCTCCCTGTTGCACAACACAGCTCCAGGGAGAATTCCAGGTATATAAGTATAAACTGGAGGTCATTGCTCTGCGAGGGCTGAGGATTTCTCTGGCAACAGAGAGGACGACAGGCTTCCACCACTTTCCTGGTGGCAAAGCTGCCTTGAGAGCTACTGACAGCAGCAGCACCTCCCAAGGCAAGGGCAGGGGGGGTTTCACTCAGGCACAGCAGTCAATGACAAAAAATATGAGCAAATATCTGAAAAAAACCCTAAAAGCAAGTAGTTTCTGTGATCCAAACAACCCAACCCAACAGGATTCTTATTATTTCTTCATCCTTGCATTCCCCATGCTGCTCTAGCCCTCCCAATAATCACCACTGCCTCAACATTTTCTGTTCTCAGGTCCACTGCTCTGTCAGCCTGGTTTTAAAAATGTGCTGCCAGGGTGAAATAAAACCTGACTGTGCTTTTCTCAGCCTGCAAAGGGCAGGGCAGCACGGGGAGGGGAGATGTCCCTGCAGTAAAAGGTGTTAGGGAATCATGGAATGGTTTGGGATGGAAGGCACCTGAAAGCTCATCTCATTCCAATACCCTGCCATGGGCAGGGACACCTTCCACTAGCCCAGGTTGCTCCAAGCCTCATCCAACCTGGCCTTGAACACTTCCAGAGATGGAGCAGCCACAGCTTCTCTGGGCAGCCTCTGCCAGGGCCTAAAATTAAATTGAATCTAATTCTCTCCTCTTTTATTTTAAAACCATCCCCCCAGCTTGTCCTATCACCATCTGCCTGTATTAAAAAAATCACTCTCCCTCTTAAGTCCATTTAAATACTAAATTGCCAGATCCCCTGTGCAGAGACCATGCATGGAGCTCCCAGTGATTCTGGGGGGGATGACACAGCACCCTGTCCCTTCTCCAGTTCAAAGCTGGCTTTATTAGACTGAGTCTAGAAAGAATGAATGGGAGCTGTGGATAAGAAAATTACCCAGCTCTGCTCCAGATCAGAGATCCCAGATTAGAACCACAGAATGTCCTGAGCTGGAAGGGACCCAGCAGGATTATTGAGTCCAACTCCTCCGACAGGCAAAAATGACAGTGCAAAACTGAGTGCACGTGGGCAGCTCTGCACACCCCCAAAGCCAGCAGTGCAGGCACCACTCCTGAGCTGACACAGACAGATTTTGGAGCTTTATCCCACACACTGGTTCTGAAAGCACTGCTGATTGACAGGAGCCAGCTCAATGGACTTGCAGGAAGGCCAGGGGAGGAGGAATGGGCTGAGCACAAGGCTCAGCTTCCCTTCTGACAGCAGAAAGCAGCACACACCTGTTGTGTGAACATATTATAAGTTTCCCTGCATGCAGGCCTGCAGAAAAATCCTTCCCATGGGAAAGCTTCTTTTACTCTGTATAAGATATTATAAACAAATCTCTGAGCTGTGTTTCAAGGACAGAGGTGTTCTCTGCCTGCCTCCTGATATAGGAGATGGGGTTTTTCTTCCTTTCAGTCTATGAGGTGAAAAGTTGTTATCTCTGACTGTGTGAGCTATTCTGGCATTCCTTGGACAGAGCTGGAAGCAGCAGCTTCGATTGCTCCGGACTGGGCAGATATTAGCCCAATTCTTTGAATTATAAAATCATGTTAATAAATCATATTTGGCCTTCTGATATTATTGCCAAGAGTCCTTTGTCACTGCATGGACCACAGCAATACACACCAGCCATGCTGCACAAAAGCTTTTGTTTTACATCTCAAAACCAAGCCACCGTCGCTGCTCCAGGACTGACAACTGCCCCTCTGAAACCCAAACCGTGCAAAACCCCAGGCTTTGTGGGGTTTAAATCCTGAAAAAAGACTTTTTTGTTAAAGAAATGAAGTTAAGAACATTGCAGCTCAAAGCAGATCCCAGAAGGAAAAGCCTCCCCTGGATGCTGTTGGAGGTCAAAAATCCAGTAAGTGACATTTAGTGATGCTGGAAGGGGCACGTCCTCATCACCCCAGGGAGTTCCCCAACCTCGGTGGTGCTTTCACAGCAAGGGACCTCAAAGATCCTCCAGTTCCAACCCCCTGCTCTGGGCAGGAACTCTGTTTTGGAGAGGAACAGCCTCCCTGAGCCGGGCTGTGCAGTTTCCAGTAGCAACTGTGCCTAATCCAGCCCCGAGACAAAACTGCCAGAGCTCATTCATACCCACGGCACGTGCTGGGCAGACTCTGGCCATGGCCACAACTACTGCATGGTTTGGTTCCCCCCCCCCAGTTTAAGCTCATTTTAGAAACATTTTTTTTAAAGAAAATAAGCATATTTAAGTAAGTTTTTTTTTACAAATATAAAATTTTAATAGATGAGGTTGGGATCAGGTTGTGTCTAAAGGGTGCACAAAAGCTTTTCCCTCTGCACGTTCATTGTACAAAATATGTTTATTCAGTGCTTTATTTTCACAGTATTGGAGAAATCAACAAAAAAGAAGCTGGTTTGGTGGTGAAATTCTTGATTTTTAAAAGAAAAAGAATTATGAGAAAGAAGATAAAAATCATATTGAAGAGGATTAAACCAGCAGTTGTTCTGCCCTGTATTCAGGTCACAGCACCAAAAAGATGCCTAATTGACAAAATAATGCTGGGATCATGTCACCTCTCAGGTACTGACAGCAAGGAATGTAAAGACTGAGGCAAAACAATACAAAAAAGATTTTTCTATGAAAGTTTCAGAAGAGGTAAGTCACCAGGTACATGGGCTAATGAACCAGGAAGAAATGCCACTGAATTGCTAATGAATCTTTTTGGTAACTTCTTCAAAAAATTTCCTTTTCTAATTTTAATTTGAGGTATGTGGTAGGTGCACAAACACAAATATTTGTCTCTTTTTTCCTTTGGGCATATTTAGCTACCAGCACCAGGTGAGGAAGGGGACTTTCAGCAGCTTTCCAGCATCTCCAAGGACATCAGGGAGAAGGGAGAGCCCAGCTCTTACAGGGTGGGAGGGCAGGAGGTGATGGGCAGAAGATGAATAAAGATGTTCAAAGTGCAGGGAGAAGCTTTTCCACCATGAGGTCAGTCAAGCTGGGTGCCCAGAGCTTGGGCAACTTCCATCCCTGGAGGTTTTAAAGATGGATAAAGCCCTGGGCACAAGCACAGAATCAAAAAGGTTGGAAAAGCCCTCCAAGACCACCGAATCCAAGCATTCCCCCAGCACTGCCAAGGCCACCACTAAATCATGTCCCCAAGTGCCACATCCACACAGCTTTTAAATCCCTCCAGGGATGGGGACTCCACCAATGTCCTGGGCAGCTGTGCCAGGGCTGGACACCCCTTTCTATAAAGAAATATCCAACCTGAGCCTCCCCTGGCCCAGCCTGAGGCCGTTCCCTCTCCTCCTGTCCCTGTTCCCTGGCAGCAGAGCCCGACCCCCCCTGGCTGTCCCCTCCTGTCAGGGAGGTTTGCAGAGCCAGAAGGTCCATGCAAACACACAGAAACCTGGAATTATTTTATTCTGTATGAAAACGTGTGTAAAAAGGAACAGAGGCCTCAACACCTTGTTTGAGAGACAGCCCAACACCATGATGTTAAAAACCTTCTGGAAAACAACATCAAGTCCCCCTTTTCCATGTCACCCCTTCCTGAGCTTCCCTTCCACATTCCAACAGTGCCTGCCCTTCACCTCCCCAGCCAGCCTGGAGAGATGTTATTTTTCTCACAATAAAAACCTCAAAAAAAAAACCCAAGAGAGAAAAAAAAACCCTTGATTATTTATGCTGCTCTTTGAACAACACAAGCTATTGTCAGTGAGTGTTTTACAGCTCTGAATGTCACATTGAGAGTCTGGTCATGCCAGAAGAAAAGCCTGCCACTGCCATGTCCAGGCATAAATCCCTTTATTCAAGGCACCCAGAGCCCAGAACTGGGTAAAACCTAAAAGGAAGCCGGTGGGTGTGACAGCCACATTTTGTACAATGACATAAAAAGGAACATGCAAAGCTGCTTGGGTGTTTTTTTGGTTGTTTTTTTTTTTTTTTGAGGTAAAAGGTAGAAAAACTCCAAGGAGCATTGTGCAGAGCCGGGTGAGGCCAAGCTTGGGCTGGATGCTGCTCTGGAGAGCTTCCCAGCAAGATCCAGTGAGCTTTTGCTGTCGAGAAAACCAGGCTGGCTGGACAAAAAACCCATTTCCTGCCCGATTTGTGACTGAGTGAAGGAAAACAGGGATCTGGAGGCAGACAAAGCCCAGCCACCTTCGGCTGGGGAGCGCCCCAAAACCATCGAGCCGTTACAAGCCTAAAAAACAAAAAAAGTGTTAAAAAACCCCAGTCAGGCCCTTTTCCACGGTGTCTTACGTTACAAGGCAAAACTGGACAGGTTGCAATCTTCCTCTGCCTCGCCCCAAATGCCAGGTTTCAGGTTACTTCACCCGAGGTACCTGCAGGAATTCGCTCGGAAGTGCGGCACTTCTACCGAGCTTAGAGCCAAACCTTTACTCTGCAGCTCTTCCCAAAAGTCCTGCAAAGAAAGCAAGTTGTCATTTCCTTCCCCCTCCCACACCCTCGTGTGCTGATGAGGAATTATAACCCATGGGAAATAATAAATATGGCCCAGCAAAAAAGGGAATGCGGGAGGCAATAGGAAAGGCAGCGTTCCCGTGTTACTCCAACCTACAGGATCCATCCTTCCAGCCTCCCACTCAGGAAACGGCTTTTCAACGCTGGCTATCAAAGCTCCTCCCAGTTTTGGAATCTCTACCTCTTCTCCCTGCAGAACTCATTTTAAGCACTGAAGGCTTGGGGATTTTTTTAACCAATTAGTGGATATTTGCACCGTACCCAGCATCGGCACTCACGGTTTTTCCAGCGCCTGTTGCACATCTCATGTGTGTATTTACTATCAGCAAACATCCCGGCAGTAATCCTGGATTTATTTCTTTGTCTTTCTGGTAACTCCCCCATGGTTGCACCCTCAAAGCCCAGAAATCCAATTTGCCACCCTTCACAAAGAACCTCCAGGCGTTTTGGAGAGCTCTATCATTTATCTCCTCCACAATCTCAATTCACCATGAAAATATTTGGTGAAGCTTCCCTGATACAAGTGCAGAGACTCTACCACTATTTCTGCCCACACAATTTTCTCTAACATCCAAAAAAAGAGACAAACTGTGGGGCTTTTAAAATACAATCCTATAGTGCTCACCGCTCCTGCTTCCCTCATCTTTGAGGTCCCCATGAATCTTTCCAGCAACGGCACTGTGCTGCTGCAAGGATCTCTTGATTTATGTAAAAACTTGATCCCTTTTCTGCCCTTTTTATGAGCAAAGGGTTTCTCTTTTTCTTTGGATGTAGCCTGGTGATTTAACTGCACACTGCCACAAGCCCTGTGCACTGCAGTCCTTTGCTGAACGCCGCCACGGAGCCTTTAGAATTCCGAGGATGACAAGGAGTATAGACACCTACAACAAAGAGAGCTACGTGCAAGCATCGCCTTCAGACCTTCCTTTTGAGGAAATACTGCCTTTTATCCTTGATTTTAAGCAGCAGGAGCAGGGAGAGGGGCTTTGCTGAGGTCACTGGCGAGGCTGGTGGCACAGTGCCCTGATCTGCCGTGCTGTATCCATCAGGTACCGCTGCCTCCTGAGCCACGGGATGGAGAGATGGAGAGAGAGGCTCTCAACAGCAGAAGGGAGTGATCTGCAGCAGGCAGGGAGCGTGGGGAGTCTGCTCAGGGGAGGGCAGGGAGGTACAAGGAACCTGCACCCTGCAGCTCTCACTGAGCACCTTCTGCACCTGCAGAACTCCTGGGATGCAGTTGGGTTATTCCTCATTTCCCAGCAGCGTGAGGAAAGGGAGCCTGGGCTGAGCTCAGTAATTCCAGCCAGATCCCAATGCCAAGAAATGCAGGGTTGTTCCAAGGCATTGATCAATGGTATCTTCAGGGCTCCCCAGCAGAAGAAAGACATAGATCTGTTAAAGCAGGCCCAGAGAAGGACATGGAGATGCTCCAGGGGATGGATCCCCTCTGCTCTGGAGCCAGGCTGGGAGAGCTGGGGGTGCTCACCTGGAAAAGGCTCCAGGGAAAACTCAGAGCCCCTTCCAGGGCCTAAAGGGGCTCCAAGGGAAGGAGCTCAAGGGAAAAGGCTCAAGGGAAAACCTGAAGCCCCTTCCAGGGCCTAGAGGGGCTCCAAGAGAGCTGGAGAGAGACTTTGGATGAGGCCTGGAATGACAGCACCAGAGGGAATGGCTTCCCACTGCCAGAGGGCAGAGATGGATGGGATACTGGGAAGGAACTGTTCCCTGTGAGGGTGGTGAGGCCCTGGCACAGGGTGCCCAGAGAAGCTGTGGCTGCCCCTGGATCCCTGGAAGTGTCCAAGGCCAGGCTGGCTGGGGTTGGAGTAAGCTGGGATAATGGAAGGTGTTCCTGACCTTGACAGTGGAACTGGATGGTCTTTAAGGTTCTTTCCCACCCAAGCCATTCTGTGATTCTGTAACTGGAGCCACCTCACGCCCATGCCCAGGAGAAGGGGAAACAGGAGCAGCCTGACCTCGGGTGTTGGTCATCCCTGAACTCAAGGCCCTTTGATTTGTCTCTGCTCACAAGCTCTCCCCTCCTACAGGAAAGGTGTCCAGAGCAAGCCAGAGGCAATAATACCACTTAGGGAAGAGCTCCAGCTTCCTTCCAGGGAGCCAGGCTGGAGAAATGGAAAGGATTTAAAGCAGATGACAGAGTTGTTAGAAGATGATCCTTTGGTCTTTGTGGTTTGGTGTTTTTAAGCCGTGTGGGATTCAACCCTCCTCAAACAACTCTGGTGACAAAGAAATCACAAGAAGCCTGTGCCTCTTTCAGGGACAGTGCACTACTTCCCCTAATCAAAATATTATTATTGAGCTGATAAAATACTGATCAAGAGATAACCTAATTTTCTCCCACTCAATCCTACCCCATTGCCACTGGGGTTCATGCTGGCATATGTTATTTTCATGCAGGCAGAAGGTAATGATAGGAAAGCAATTACTGGGCAACGTTTTTAAAAATATAGTAAAATATTTATGAGCAATCTAATTTTTTTTTCACGCCTGGTTGCTCCATGCACTGAGCCTACAACTCCACCACATCTTGGATGAGATGCCTTTTCACAACAGACTGGAATCCAGACAGCAGAGCCTCCCAAAACCAGCACTGCTGAACAGTGTGGTTGGTAACTGTGTCCTTTGGAACAGAATCCTATGTGAATCCCACAAATTTTTGGGTGGGAAGGACCTTAAAGCTCATCCAGTTCCACTCCCTGCCATGAGCAGGGACATCTTCTTCTATCCCAGAGTGCTCCAAGCCCCATCCAACCTGGCCTTGGACACTTCCAGGGATCCAGGGGCAGCCACAGCTTCTCTGGGCTTCCTCTCTTTCTGCTTTTCTAATGGATTGATGGATTTGAAACCAATGAAAGCTAATTTTTTTTTTCCAAAATATTTTATCGCTAATCCCTGGATCTGGACCACAAGTTTCTCCCTGATTTAAAGATGCAAAATTTTCAGACTCAGTCAAGCAAAACAGAGAAACTATTACACACATGGGAAATTTCAGCATGAACATTTTAAAGTTGTGTTAAGTGACAAGGAGAAGGTTGCTGACTCAAGGCATGTGAATATGGTGACCATAAACATCAGATCATGGGCACAATTTTTTGAAAGCGAAACTGAAGTTCTGCTCCTGTGGCTCTTTAAATTTCAGGTAGGAGAGTTTCTACAGTAAAAAAACGAATAGACCAAATATTCCATGTACAAAATTGACTTGGGTGAACACCGCACTACTCCAGCCCCACAAAGGGATAAAAACTTCATTTTTATGCTTAGAATCAGAGAACCATTAAGGCTGGAAAAGCCCCCTGAGGTCACCGAGTCTACTCTTCTCCCAGCAGTGCCACATCCACAGGACTTTTAGATCCCCAGGACTGGACCACCCTTTCCATGAAGGAATTTTCCTAATATCCAATCTGTCCCTTCCTTGAGCCACTGCCTGTCACGTGTCCCTTTGAGAAACCATTTCAACCCAACTCTCCCCACAAGCCTCATAAAAGGATTTCACTGCAACAAATGCCACTGCAAAGAACAAGAATGACTTAAAAATCCAAATAAAGCTCTTTTTTTTTTTACCATGTAATTGCAAATAACAAACATATCTGTGGTTTACAGAGGAGGCAATAAATTAAAGCTACAGTCACAAATCAGACCAGAAAAAGATACTTAAGTCATTCAATCCACCAGCCTGGGATGGCTATGGCCTCATGGGATTCTGCTCAGTTTTGTGAGAGACTTGGAGTCCTGAATAGAGGAAGTATGACATGAACAGCTCTCTCAGAAGTGAGCTTTTATTTTTTTCATTCTTATAAAAAAATGAAGCCATCCTTCTGGTGGTTCCTGAGCGCAGCCTTGTCGGTCTGGCTGGAGAAAAGCAAATGGTCTTTAGCAAATAAGCTTTTTATGTGTGAGAGGAGCACACCATAAATAAAAAGGAAGTTTGATTCCCCAGCAGTATGGTTGTGTGTGTTTCTTCTGTAATCACCCCATGGTGGCTGTGACATTTCAGCATCTAGAAGAGGAGACAGGCATTTAATATCTTTTGTGAATCCCAGAATGGTTTGGGTTGGAAGGGACCTTAAAGATGACCTGGTCTCACCCCCTGCCATGGGCAGGGACACCTTCCACCACCCCAGGTTGCTCCAAACCCTGTCCAACCTGGCCTGGAACACTTTTTAACTTTAAATTCATGCAAAAAGATGGATTTCAAACCATTAGGAAGCTGAATACCTCAAAATTTTAACTTCCTTGCTGATACTTCTGCTCTCACCAGACACTGAGGAATTAAAAAAAAAAAAAAAAGCGCCAATCTTTTTTCATTTTTCATTGTGCTGTACCCTTCAACCAATGTATTAGGTGCCTATTTCCATAGCTTTGGTGAACAGAAGTATTTTAGGAATGGTCACTAAAGAAAACAGCTTGAGGGTTTGGGTGTTGCAGTGGTTTGGGGTTTTAATTTCTGGGGCTTTTTTATATTTTGAGGACAAGAGGAAATTACCTCAAGTTGCACCAGGGGAGGTTTAAATTGGATATGAGGGAAATTTTCTCAATGGAAAGGGTTGTCCAGCCCTGGTACAGCTGCCCAGCTCCGTGATGGATTCACCACTCTTGGAGGGATTTAAAAGCCAAGTGGATGTGGCACTTGGGGACATGGGTTAGTGGTGGCCTTGGCAGTGCTGGGTTAAGGGTTGGTTTCAATGATCTTAAAAGCATTTTCCAACCTAAACAATTATATAATTCTGTAATTCTATGAAGGAAAAAAGCCCTGCAACCACAAAGCCATGAACTCTGCACTAGTTTCCACTGCATTTCCAGAACACATGTCCAAAGAGACACATTTTGGGGGAATTAAAGACAACTTGCCAGAATTTGAACAAACACAGAGTGAGCAGCTTCTGTCCCACAGCTGAAGCCCAGCTGGGTGCAGGTCTGTACAGAGAGGTCTGGTTTCAGAGCAAGTCCATCCATTAGGATTCTCAGGACTTTCCAACATGGTACAAGCAGGAGAAAACCCCAAAAATTGACCGAATGAGCTTTCTCAGTAATCTGGAGCCATCTCCCCACACCACAGACGTGACAGCACCACAATAGAATGAATAATTCTCTTAACTCACTGTGAACCCAAGGACAGCACTGAGAGCCTAAATTAGGAACATGAAAACCATTAACATGACCAATTAACCTCCGCCCCACCCTCCCCGCGCCACATAAAAGCCGACGTAACAATCCCCAAGATAACATTGTGTGTCAGAAATATCACACACAGGAATACAGCAGTGCCTGTGCTTGTTTCCTGACCCGGGAAAGCTGCTATAATTGTAGTGCATTGTGCTCCTGGAGGATTTCAAGTTGGAAGTTGGTTGCCAAAAGTCCTGGTTTGCTGGGATTTCCAATCAGGCTGCTAAAACTCTTTGGGTTTTCCAAGCAGCACCGTGTCAGGGTGCTGCTCTGAGCTCTGCACTGCATGGTTCAGAAGGAATTTCATTTTCTTGGTGGAAATAAATCAAGATCACCTCAGGGATAAAAAAGCTGGATGTGGAGAAGACAAGCAAATCAAATAAAATATGTGTGTGTTTGTGATTTCTGATGCACATTTCATTGCTGAGGGAACCTAAACCAAAATCATCTTGGCTTTTGGAAGTCCTCCAGCTGAGTCAAGAGGACAGGTATTCAGGAGACCATCTCATTTTAAGGAATTTCTTCATGGAAATGGTTGTTAAGCATTGCAGGTGGCTGCCAGGGAGCTGGTGGAGTCCCCATCCCTGGAGGTGTTCAAGGAATGATTGGACACGGCACTCGGTGCTCTGGTCTGGGTGACAAGGTGGGAATGGGTCACAGGTTGGACTCAATGATCTTGAAGATCTTTCCCAACCCAAATGATTCTGTGATTTTTCATTAACTCAGCTATTACATTACACATAATTCAGAAGTTTGGGCCTCCAACCTGTCCAGCCTCCAGGGAAATCTCTCAAATTCCCAGAAACCACCAAAGCCTCATGCACCATCAGAAACCACCAAGGCCTCAGTCCATGGGAATCTCCCCTCCTGGTGGAAGCCATCCTTGCAAGCAAAATTCTCCTAAGTAATCCCCCAGCCCTTTCTAGAGAATTTAAACTGCCCAGATGACAAATTTGAGGAGTGTAAAGGATTCCTCTCTCCCAGCAAACCCCAAAGGATGTGGCACCTGACAAACACACAGGATTTTGAAGTCCTGTCTTCATCAAGAGGTTTTATCTCAATGAAGCCTTCTCCAGTCAGTATTTCCAGGTACCACCACCACCAACTTTTAGTTCTAAGTGCTTTTCTACCAAGCCCAGACAAGGTTAAAAGCAACACTTTCACTATTTTGGTTCCTTTCCAATTAAAATGAACAGATGTCAGTGACCCAAATAGACAGTGCTGGAGAAGGGCTTTTCCAAAATGAAAACAACATTTTTGATGTCCCCAGCGATGCAGAATGCTGTTGGCATCTTAATTTTATCCTTGCGGTGACCTGTGGGCTTAGGCCTCTCCTTAGTTTCACCCTCACTTTCTCTCCATGGAAAGCAACGATTTCCACTTCAATCCCTCCTCCTTCCTTCCTTAAGGTTTTTTTTATAAAATACTTAAAGGATTTAATTTTGGGGCTATTTCCTTGCAAGTTGGGCTTTTTTTCAGGGGCAAAACACCAGCCAGGCCCTGAACAATAAATACCTCCCTCATTAGTATGCTGAGCCACATTAGTTCTGCTGCTCACAGAGCCAAAGCATCAAAGTGGGGCTGGAATCTTCAATTTTCACACTTTGCAACGTGATGCATCAGATTCTCCCAGGGCTCTGGGCGCCGAGGGGATTCACAGAGAGTTTGGGATGTGTGAGGTGCTGCTGGAAAATCTGCTCATGTGGAAGAGGCAGCACGTGCCTCTGAGAGAGGAGGGGGGGATGAAGTCATCCTGCAGAAAATTGGGGTTAAGGCAGCAGAAGGGCAAAGTGACTGCCCAGCATCACACACTCCAGGCTTTGGTAATACCGTGACCTCAACCGAGGAGCTGGCAGCATCCTAAAAATCAGACATGGATTACCTAAGGAGTAAATTTACACTGCAGAATTTGCATCAAGTCTGGGAAGTCTCAAGGTCTCTCTGCTCAAACCCCCCCACCCCACTGCTACTCAGTTTTCACAGAATTTGCAAGATTTGAAGATTCTGAAGTTTCTCAAACGTGGCTGGAAATGCTCCAGAGGTTCTGAAGGTTATTTGGGATGGAGGGGCCTATAAACACAGACTGTGTCCTGCTACTGCCTCTCCTGTCTCTAGGAAATGAGTTTTAAGAACACAACACGTTACTCATCACTGCAAGAAAACTCTGAATGATGCTGTCATGGCTGCAGTTGTACCTGTACTTATCAAACGTAAATGTAAAACAGCATTTCAGCTCATTTTTGCACTGAGAACTCCTTGTCCCTATTGAAAACAGTATTCCTCAAAGAAGACTGCATCAGCCCCGATGATTAGAACAGAGTAAGACCAACCAAGGCCAGAGAATGCTTCCCTGTAGTCAAAGTTGAAGCAAAAAGGTGTCAGGGATGGCAAGAGACTCCCAAATACTCTAACTGGCAGCAATATTCCTCAATACACGTGCAACATTATGGTTTTAGAGGCATTGCACAGATTAATCACACAAAGTAATGATCTCACAGTGAAGTGCTGAGCTGGAATTAGAGAGATTAATGCTCAGGTCCCAGCTCTCAAAGTTCTCACCCTTGGGGAAGTCATATCAACTCCTGCATCTTGCCTCCCCCCAAACCTCCTTTGAATTACTGATTGCAGAACCTGAGTGAAGATGCCAGAGGGAAAGACCATTCCAAAGGCTTTTTAAAAATTATTATTTTTTCCTTCATACCCTCTGTGAGGCACTGTCTTGTTTAATTCATGATTCTTTGAAGAAAGATTTGCCATCTTAAGGGAATAAAAACAAGTCTGTGTTATCTTTTTAAAAACATCACGTGTTTCTGCTGCTGGTTAAGTCTAGAACAAATACTCACATGGACCTCCCAAAAAATGCAATTTCAGGTAATAATGAGTTTGATGGGACGTGGTCACAATGTGTCTGGAGACACAAAGGTTGGGTCAAGCAAAATTCTGAAGTTAGCAGAGCATTTTTTGACCTAAATTCCTGCAGGAACAGAAGGGCACAGCAAGAAATACTGTCCCATCCAGCTTTATGTATTCTATGACTCCCACTGCTGAATCCTTCAAGACTTTGGTTCTTCTGGAGTTAAAAGTTAGGCTCTTCCTTTAATTTTCCAAGCTCACATCATAGAAAATAAGATATCACCTGTTAGTCCACACCAGCTCACCTGCAACCCCCTGAGCATCCCACATCTGGCACTTCTTTGATCACATCCCAATTCCTCTACAAACCGAAGAGATATCCAAGATTTCTTGGAACGTGGCTTTTCCCCATCACCCAAAACACAAAATTCAGGCCAGGTTTTGGTCAGGATGGGAAGAAATGGGAGAGTATGTACGTGGAAAAAGAACAACCAAGTTCAGTCATGCATAAAATTATTTTAAATTTTTTTTTAATCAAAATTCAAAGTTTCTATGAAGAATTTGCCATGAGACAAAAGCTGTGTTTTGGTGGTGACATCTGTGCCATGCACAGCCCAACATCCAGAGGTGACAGTCACAACTGAGACATCTCCAACCACAGACACCAAACCCTCCTGCCCACACTGCACCTGAAATTGCACTGGGAGGCCTCAGAAATCCCACAGGATCCCAACCAATCTCCAGTTGCCTTGAAAGCATAATTAACTGCAATTGCCTTTTTGATTTTATCTCCATTTTCTCAGGTTCTGGGCAATTTGGGAAAGCTCTCTGTGTACCTACAGGTGAGAATGCACACTAGTGCATGCACCTACTTGTCTGGAGCTACCAACTTCCCAGTGAATCTGCTTTTCTCAGGGCCTCCTTGCAGAATGAAACCTAGGGAAGAAGCCCATCCTTTGGGAAATTCTCCTTCCTATCCTGTAAAGTCACTGATAAAAAGATTTCTGTTCTTGCTGGTGATACAAGCTCAAATCAAGGGAGTGTTTAAGCTCAGCTTGGCTCCACTAGGCTCATGCTCTGTGCTTCCCACAAGGTTTTCTGACAAATTGCTCTCACAGGGATTTTAAAAAAAAGATGCTGACCTGGCCCTTACAGTAAGAAAGATATTTTCCTTCCTTCTTCACATAAATTTTATAGTTTCCTAAAAAAAAAAAAAAAAAATAGAAAGAAGGGATTCAGAGAGAGCAATGGGGAACCTATAAGAAAAAAAAAGGGGGAAGTTTGACCTGGGTTAAGGAGTAATTGATACTCCAGGCTACAGCTTCATCCATTTTCAAAGAATCATAAAATCAAGGGATGGTTTCAGGGAATCCCCAGGCTGGATGGGGTTTGGAGCAACCTGGTGTAGTGGAGGATGTCCCTGTGGTGGAAGCAGATGGTCCCTAAGGTGCCTTCCAATCCAAGGCATTTCATGATTTTATGAAAATTCTTGTCCCTGCAGGGAAGGTTCAGCACTAGTTTCATTGAAAAATATAGACTGGGTGTAGTCAACGGGTTGGAGAAATCCAACCAAACAATTAGAGAGCTGTTTCAATCCGAAAAACTTTCCTAGTCAGTGGAAAATTCAGCTTTGCTACAAAGTCAGACGGAAGTTTCTGAGCCAGCCCAGGCAGGGGTTTGCTCGTACACCCCAAGGAGAAAGGCCAGGAATGAGGCATCTGAACACAGCCCTGCCAAAACCTCCCTGGTTTTATCATCCAGAGTTCAAACCCAGACCTCCTGTCCTGCTGTTCACACTGCACACAGAAGGGTTTCCAAGAAATTATTCTTGGCAGCAATCCCAAAAAACCCAGCTTCCGACCCGCTGCTGGGAGCAGAGGTGGCTTCTCTGCGGATTTTGAAAGCTGAATTTCCAAAGAAGTTCCAGCATTTCTGAACAAGGCCCTTGATTTTCCTAAACAAAACTATTTCTGTGAGCCTAAGGCAGAGCTGGTGGTCTAAGGACCTGGAGAAGATGATCCTGCCCACATTTTCCTTCCAGGTTTTGCACGGCATCAGGAATGCTTCCCCCCTACCCTTCCTGTAAACCTGCTGGGATCATGAAAATAATTATGATGGAAAAGACTGGGTGAACCCAGATTTTAGCAGGAATTTTTTGGCTATGAGAGTGGTGAGGCCTTGGCACAGGCTGCCCAGGGAAGCTGTGGCTGCCCCTGGATCCCTGGAAGTGTCCAAGGCCAGGCTGGATGGGGCTTGGAGCACCCTGGGATGGTGGAAGGTGTCCCTGCCCATGGCAGGGGGTGGAATGAGATGACCTTTAAAGAACCTTTCCAACCAAATATTCTACAATTCCCACTCATACCCACTGGGACAGATAGCACCTGTTTGGTAGTGGGTCTGTTCCTACCTCCCACCCTCCTTTCCCCTCCTACAGTAATGCATTTTAAGCCAATTTTGATTTGAGACCACCATGACCTCTACTCAGAGGTGCCACCAGAGCTGGGAACACTACAATGTCCAGGATCCCAAGGTTTCCAATAGCACAAGAAGAACCTTTTAGGATATAATCAACATTTCAGATCTAAATCCAGAAGTCTTCTCACCTGTGCTCTGCAAACACAGGCTCCCTGCTCTGCCAGCACTACTACTACTGTGCCTGGAATAAACATGTGACATTGCTGAAATAGCTGACAAAAAGAAGACAGTAACTTGTGACAAGTGAATGTGACCCATGCAAACAAAGCCCAGAAATCTGAGTGGGCAGCTTTATATAGGTTTCATGCATCACTTTTCCCCCACATAATCTGAATGCTCTGGCCCTGTGACACTGTCTGATTTAGCCCTTTTCTGACCCAGAGATTGGGCAACTGAGAGGTGTTTTAAAAACTTTTTATTCCATTTTCAGTCTCATATGAAGGGTGAGACAATACAGATGCATAAACCTTGTGTAAATCTTCTATCAAACCCTAAAAACTCTCTACAAATCCATTTCCCACGTGACACCAATCAGGAAGTGATGGATAATGAAACACAAGCAGAAATGGCTGCACAAGCCCTTCCAGCTCCCATCAGCTGTTTCACAATCCCCGTTCTAGAGAGAGAAAAAACACTCAGCCCAAAATGTCTTTCCAGTAGCCCACAGGAGTCAAGAGGCTCTGGGTATGATGGACACCTCTGACACTCCATCTCTGAATCCCACCTAGAATCCCACACTCCCTGAGGCAGCTGAACAAGTCCCATGACCTCAGCGTGGACTTTGCTGTCTTATTCCAAAAGGATTTTTTTGAAAAAGCTTCTCTTTTAATCCAAATTTTAAAAGGAAGGTGCTGTGGGACTATTTCACTTCAGCCAACAGTCACATCCACATGGGGCTTCATCATGCAAGACAAACCACTCACACACAAGTAATTTTGGGACAATTTCACCTGGCCAGTCACAGCAGTGGCCACAGTGACCAGCCTATAGCCACTCCTCTTCACATGGCTCCAGGCACATCCTGCCAATCCCAGCAGCTTCAGGATTCCAGCTGGCCACTGAATTCCAACCCCAGACAGCTCAGAAGCCCTGACAGGCACATCCAACCTCTTGCTTCTCTAAAAAATCCTTTTCTTATACTAGCAAGAGCTTAAAAATAAATGGCTTTTAGTCTATTAATGTTTATGCTGAGCCTCATACATTAATTACTTCTGAAACTTCAGTCTCATTGAATTTAATACTTTTCTGGGATCAGCTATGGAGAAAGCAGGCAACAAAGTCTTTCACCTAGGACAGTTGGCCACTTCTCAGTAAATTATAATCATAGAATACCCTGAGTTGGAAGGGACCCACAAGGATCATCCAAGTCCAACTCCTGGCCCTGCACAGGACAACCCTAATTACTGGGATTCATTCAGCTGTTGACCTCAACAGGAGCTTTCCCCAAATCAAAAAGTGAGAAAAAAAACAAAAACAAAAACAAACACCAAAAAAAAAACCAACCTAAAAAATACAGGTAGCAAAACACAACATGACATTCAGTGAAGTACAGAGGGGAACACACAGAAACAGATCTGAAACTCACTGCTGAATATCACACAGATTCCAAGGAAGGATTTAGTCAACCCTAAAAGTCAGGATTGGCACTGAGGTATCAAGTCAGATTTACAATGAGTTCAAAGAATTTTTATATGACACCATAAATTGGTTATGTTTGTGAAGCAGGCAGTGTCGGCAGGACCTTGTGTGGAGGCTTTAAGGAAATATCAAACCACAAACACAAACTACTTCTCCAGACAGGGCAAACCTGTGAAAGCCACAGCAACAAGAAATGCTTTAGGAAAAGGCCTTGTTTATACAAATGCCCAGGTTTCACATGCACATCTCCCTTTGCTGCTCCAGCAGCACCATCCCAGCACTGAATCCACCTGGTTGGAACGAGTCCCCCCGAAACATCCAACAAGAAATCTTACAGTAGGGGTTTTATTTTTAATTTTTAAAAGCATTCCTCAATCTTTTCCACAGGTCAGACCACGGGAAGAACTTAGACCAGAAAAGCTTCCCACAAACCCCCTGATGGATGTTGGGTTTTAATTCATCAACGTCCTGAGTAATGCTTCTTACTCTGGAACCTTCCTTCTTACTCCACAGCCTTCCTTTCCTCAAAAAGACTCTGGGCTTTTTTCTTTCCCCCTCCTTTATAAATCATTCATGCAAGAATTCCGTGCCCATCTGCACCAAGGTAAGAAAATATTTCAGTCTAATACTAATTCAGTGTATTTTAGCTTAATACTGGTTTGTCTAGACAAGGAAAAGAAACTTATTAAAAATTCTCTTCAAAATAGTGCAAATATTGATGCCTAAACTCTACTCATGACACAACCCAAAGGTTTCAAAAATGACAGATTCTTTAAAATAAATGGAGAGAAAACACTGATTTATCCAAGTTTGCACCAAAAACAAAGGGGTGTGAATCCATGAGGAAGCTGTACACCCTGGAACCTCCAAAGGCTGCACCAGCACCAGCTCCACGCCCCCAACACCTCATCCATGCCTCTGCTGTACCTTGAAAGGGACCTTCATTCACCTCTTCTCCTCTCCAACACCACGGCCAAAGCTTTTTTTGATTAACACCAAAGCAGGAGGATGAGGAGCACACAATCAATCCGTGTTAAGGCTGATGATTATTCTCGATGCGCCCTGGAAGAGAGAACACCCAGTGAGTGGCTTGTGCCAAAATGAAACAGCCTTTTTCTGCCCCAAATGTTCTGTTGTGGGCGACTGGGACTGTCCCATGAAACTGAGATTGTCCCAGACATTAATGTAGTCCCCATATAAAATGAGTTTGTCCAAGTTTTCCAAGCTCAGATGGAGGAAAACCAGCTTGCAGAAGATGGGGAGATGGTCAAGGAGAAGACTGAAGACCACAGCTCATATTTCAGGGAATAACCCAAGTTTACATGGCCTGTTAATACAGCAGCAGTTAATTAACAACAAAAAAAAAAGAGTCTTAAATTATTCTGTTTTGCAGAGAGGACAGCAAAGAACACACATCACTTGGCCTGAAGCTGGAAATATCTCATTTTCTGCAAGATTCTACAACCAAATCTAGACTGCTGCCTTAAAAATGCCCTTATTTTTGTAGAGGAGAGTGGAAGTTTGTGGGCAGAAGCCACGTACTCCTCCAGCCAGCCAGCACCAGTGGGAAGAGAGGACAAACCTCTGGACAGCACAAACCCTTCTGGAGGCCTGGAACAGGGGAAGGTGCCTTCAAAGGCTCCCCTGCTCATGAAAACAGCCCCAAGGTGGAATTAGGAATGTATCATTAAAGCATCTACAGGAGTGAGAGTGGCTCCTCTGGAGCTGTGGGTATGCTGGCAAGGAGGAGAGTAAAACAATATTCCATCAGGCTGGGGGAGAGACAAGTGAGTTATTCCCTTGGCAACCAGCTTCACGGGACCTGGTTCTTTCCTCAGTTATTCATATTTGGCTCCTCAGCTACTTTCTGTAGGACTCCTCCAGTTTTAGATCTCATTTTCAACTCAAGTTGGTCACATCTTCCACATGCTGTGCAAAGCACAAACAGGCAAGGTGCATTTTTTAAGGTAAGGTGAAAAAACAGCTGAAACCACTTGTACCGTGGGAACATCTGGCAAAATTCAATGCCCTCCTGAATGAAGCAAGACAAAAGCTGATGCTCTTTGTTCTAATGCTGAATTAGGGCATTAAAGCCTCCCACAGAATGAGCACCCAAACCACCCACCCACAGCAAAGGCAGCAGCAGAACCGATGCCCAAGAGCTCCAACAGCAGCTTCCTTAAACATCTGGGTGTAGGTGATGGAGACTGCCAGGCTAGAGAGCACCACCAAAAAAACCAACAGCCTCACATCCAACATCCCTGGAAATGTCCAAGGCCAAGCTGGATGAGGACTGGAGCAACCTGGTTTAGTGGAAGGTGTCCCTGCCACTCATCTTGGAACTGAACCGTCTTGAAGGTCCCTTCCAACCCAAACCATTCTGAGTTTGTGTGGATTTATTTTAAGTTGTAGAAAGGAGATACATTCTGCATCACAGGGAAGGAGCAGCAGAGCATCTTCTCCCTGCTGGTGCAGCAGTGCTCCCTGGACACCCACTCTCCATCACTTTGCATTCCCTAACAAATAACCCAGCCTGCTCACGGCAATGTGGATTCCCAATCGGGCTCTGCAGCAAAACAGGCTCCCTCTAATTATCCCTCAGCCTGATGACATCTGAATGGTGGAACAGAAGCATGTCAGAGACACAAAATGAGAGTGTGAAAACAAGCCTATCTCCTTTCTCTGCTCACACCACAGGTCCCAAGCACACAAGGACTCGCTCCTGCCTGAGTCATTCCCAGCAACGCTTCACAACCACAGAGAATCCCCACGCAGGAGGCTTTTTTTTGCAAAATTATTTAAAAATGAGAGGGCAGCGAGAGCGACTCTGGGGCTGGAAGGAGCAACAGTGTGATGAGAAGGATCAGTCGTGTCTATGGAGCCTTATTAGAAGTAATTTATATGCAAGTAAAACAAATATCCCCCCACACTTTTCCAGGAAAACGCCAAATTCCATACTGATTTACACGCTTTCCAATCTCATTGACTTCAGAGGGATTGCCTGCAGTAGGAATCACCAGGCTGTGGCCTCCCAGCAATAGAGTAATCCCTTCATATTCCCCCTTTCAAAAGCCCCATCATCCGACCAGGTGCTGCAGCTCAGGCCCCACGAGCCGAGTTCCAGCCCTGCGGCGACGCTTCTCCTCTCCCTGCAAAAACCTGGGAAGGGAGGGAAAGGGAAATAAAAGTCTGATGATGGAAATGCCTCGTGGAGCGTGGCTGAGCTGGGGGAGAGAGGCCCGAGCCCTCCTTCCACCTAATTAAATCCAGATCCAAAAGCTGTTCTGATCCGAGTGCATTAAGTATTTTTGTTAGGAAGGGCAGGGATAAATTAACTCCTAACTCTGGCCCTAATCTTTTTTTCATTGTTGTTTAAATTCTCCCACTTCCTAAGATTTCAGCGTTTCCTTGTGATAAAGGGGAGCTCTGCCCTGCTGCCTCATCTGCCCTTTCTCTCCATGGCATCTGGGCAGATGCTCCCCACAACCAAGCTCTTAAAAATCACAGGACCTGCTTCTGCATTTACAAACATCGGTGCAAAAGGCAACTGCTGACCCCACTCTTTTGTCACAGTTGTTATTTACAGCACCACCAGCACGCTGGAGAGATGATAATAAATGTTTAATGGTCCAGTAAACACCAAGGGCTTTATCTCCAGCTATTTCCAAGCCTGATCAAATATCATAATCCTCTGTATGTCTGTCTGCCACTTCCCTGGCTTCCTGTGGGATGGGAAGAGATGGACAGGGCTCCTCTATATTCAGGCATAATAAATATAGAGAAAAGGGGGTTAGTTATAGGGACATAAATGTTTTCCCTGCTTCCATATCAATTCTTCGCTCCCAGAAGGTCAGGCCTATCCACCAACCTGTTGGACCTCAACTTCTATATAATACAGAAATGCAGGCAGCATCTGCCTCTAGGATTCAATACAGCAGTTATAAATAACAGAAATATTACACAGAGGAAGTGGGGAATATGTGGAGGAAGTTGAGAGAAGAATCATCCACTTACAGAACAGGCAGATAAACCACTTCCTCAGATCTGAAATGGAAGATCTATTCCTCCTGCAGTTATAGCTGTGGGTCCATTACTCAATATTCCCTCCCCATGCAAGTCTTACTTATCTCATAGAGCCTCATCTCTCCCAGATGACACTGTAAATGAGTCATCTGACACATTAAAGTGAGGCAGTTAGGGTTTTATTATGCTATTACACATCACCGTGACAAGCTTCCCTAAAGACCTGATCCTAAATCACAGTCCAGTTCTGGTTTGGAAAATTGATCCCAAATCACAGTCCAGTTCTGGTTTGGGAAACTGCTCCTAAGTCACAGTCCAGTTCTGGTTTGGGAAACTGCTCCTAAGTCACAGTCCAGTTCTGGTTTGGGAAACTGCTCCTAAATCACAGTCCAGTTCTGGTTTGGGAAACTCACACAACCCAGAGATAAACAGATAAGAAAAAGCCACATGGACTCTGCAGCTGAGACCTCCCCCATGTAGGGTTGCACCTATTCAATACACAGGCTCCAGGAGCCAGACCTGTTCCATAGTTCTCCAGACCATGTTCAAGGTTTGATTTCTTTTTTTCAGCCTCCAAAAGAGCCCCAAAATCAAGTCCTGGCACTGGTGAGGTGTTCTGATACAGCCAAAGCCACCTGATTCCACCAGCCCCAGCGCTTCTTGGCTCAGATGATGGGAGAGACTTGCCTCCCAGTTTGATCTGGTCAAACTGGAGGGTCTCCTAAGGCTGATCCATGCAGAAGATGAGGGATCAGGGCAGGATTATGTAAACTAAGGCTCGAGGCCAAAATAAAGGAGCCTGGAGGCAGGGCTGTCGTCAGGGCGTAGCTCAGCTGTGCCTCCATGCTCCAGCCCCTTCCCTCCCTCCCTGCCTGGGACATTTTCACTCAGTGTGGCCAGGAGACTCTTGAAGAGGGTGTTTGAAACTCCCAGAGCTGCCAAAAAGGTCCAATTAAAGCCCAGTGAGAGCTCATCATAAATCCACCCCAGTGAACCGCAGCCCTGCTCGGCTGCCTTTCTGGGTGAACCCAAAAATCCTGAAAGCAAAGACCTCCCAGCAATTACACCCAAAATTTCCTGTCTCTGCACGAATCTTTGTTTGCTTTGGGTTTTAGTGGTAGATGGGAGCACAGACTATGACTTGTGGGAGATAGGTTATTGCTGCTAAAGCAAAGAGCCTTTTTCCTTCCCCCTCCTGAACAGACAGAGCACTAAAAATGCTGCTCTGAAACAGCTTGGTCCTGCATTCACAGATGGCAGCAAAAATTAGCATTATTTATCAGTGGCTTTAGTCACTTTTTAAAAGGAAAGCAGATAAAGGAAGACATGCACCTGAATTAAGGCTCCTTGCCCTTTCTTTTGCAACTAATACTTTAAAATGCAGCGGGGAAAGAGAGTTTTGCAGAGCTTTAGGAAACCACACTTAAAAAAAAACCACCTAACATTTACCCAAGAATGAGAATGAAAACAAGCAGAACAATAAGAGTCACGGAAGTTTGCTCTGAGGAGACAGCTGGGAAGGTGAAAGGAGGAAGCAAGCAAAGAAAACACATAGCATAAAGATAGAAATTAATCCAAAACAGCAGGAGAAGAATTATTAAGCCATTTTTTATTCTTACAGCAAAGGAGATGTGATCACACCGTGCTGTTCGATGCCAAATGTAGCTGCATTTGTGCACAAGTCACACCCCTCCAGAGGGCTCAGCCCAGCCCTGCATCTCCTGAGGACCTTCATCTCTGTGTCTCAGAATCACAGAGTGGTGGAGGTGAGAAGAAACTTCTGGAGATTGTCTGGTCCAGCTCCCTGCTCAGCAGGGTCACACAGAGCCAGCTGCCCATGACTGTAGACAGATAAATGCTGAATATCCCCAAAGATGGAGACTCCTGGACAACCTGTGCCTGTGCTCAGTCACCCCCACAGCCATCAGTGTTCCCAGCTGTTCAGAGGGACCCTCCTGTGGTCAGTGTGTGCCCATGGCCCCTTGTCCTGTCCCTGGCCACCACTGGCAAGAGCCTGGCTCCATCCTCTCTGCACCCTCCCTGCAGCTCTTGATGGACAGGGATGAGGCCCCTGGAGCCTTCTCTTCTCCAGGCTGAGCAGTCCCAGCTCTCCCAGCCTTTCCTCAGAGCAGAGATGCTCCAGGGCCCTCACTGGGCTCTCCCCAGTCTGTCCATGTCCCTCTTGTCCTGAGGAGGCAGAGCTGGACCCTGTGCTCCAGGTGTGGCCTCAGCAGTGCTGAGCAGAGGGGCAGGGTCCCCTCCTGGACCTGCTGGAAATGTTTTGTCTCACACAGCCCAGGCCACCACTGTCCTTTTTGGGCACACTGCTGCCTCAGGGTGAATTTGATGTCCAGCAGGACGCCCAGGTCCTTTCCTGTCCAGCTCCTTCCCAGCTGGGTGGGCCCAGCACAAACTGGTGCCTGGGGCTGTGTGAGGAATTGCAGGGAAACAGCAAATGCAGGAAAGAAAAACACTTGTAGGCCTCCACAAAATCTGCTGTCAGACAGGGAAGCTCATCACCAAAGAGCTTAGTTCAGATGAAGGACAAATAAAAAAAGGCACAGAGAGCATCATATGATAAATAGGCATCATTTTCTCCAGCAGTGAAGCCTGTCCTCGCTGCAAGAACTTGCCATTTCCTCCCAGCACAAATGGATTACTCATGGACAGAGAAGTCGGGAACAAAATTAACTCTTGGAACCCAGCGTGTCCCAGGAGATGAGCTCAATCCCAGTCTGCTCCTTCCTCTACAGCACACAGAACAGGAGCCTGGTGGCCTCTTTGATTGCTTCCATCACCACAATAATTACTTTAATTTTTAGCTTCTTGATTTTGGCAGAGACTCTCTTAAAAGCCGAAGGAAGAACAATTACCAATTAAATGCGAGAATTAAGTGAAATAAGGTGCCAACAGGGTTTGGTGTCTGCCCCTCTTCCCTTAAGTGGGGTGGAAGATCAAGTGCTCAGCACATGGGCTCCTGAGAAAGCCTCCAAAGGGAGGCACCCTCAGAAGAGATCCAAAAAGCCTTTTTCTTAATAGAATACATCTAGAACTTGCCAAAAAACCCTAAATGCTGCAGGACTGGCGGGATGGAGCCTTGGCTTCAGCTCCCTCGTGGGCTTAGCAGTACAAATCCACTTCCCACACCCCAGAGAGAGTAACCCAAAGTCTATTCTGTCCTTCCCGTGGTGCTGAGCAGCCAAAATGAGAATCACTCCTCCAGAAAGTACAGAGCGAGCTGATTTATGGACTTACCAAGGAGGGAAGTTCTGATCAGGATCCTCTTTCTCAGGGTTTTCATGTGTTTTACATTAGGTATTCACTTGACCTGAGGAATCCACAAGCACTCCTGCTGCCCACGATGCTGCGAAGAGGCACCAGGACACAATTCCTTCCCTTTTATGTTACCACCTGCTCAGGTTTGAGTGGCAAGGAGGGATTCAGCACCTCTGTTCCACACAGCCAGAAAGTGCTGCAGGTTTCTCACCAGGGATCAAAGCAATGGGAACCCAACACCTCCACCAGCAGCAGCTCAAGAAGCTCCCAGAGTTGGAGCTTCCCAACAAGCCCAGAATCCTGGGATCACAGTCCTCATCCTAATTTTTTTTTTTTTAAGAATATAGTCATCAAAAATTGTCTCTTGCTCGAAGGCTAATAGCTGCATGACAGCCACATTCCAAGTTTTCTACTCATTCATGAATTCAAAAGTTAGGCTGAGCTGATGCACCATTAAGTCCAGTTTCCTTATTTTTGAGAACACATGTAATTATCCGCAACTTCAGAGACACAAACTACTCCTGGAGAAGTGACTTGTCAAACAACGAGATGACAGAGGCAGCAACAAGAGCCCACTCACCCTGCCACTGGACTCATGTCTCACAAAATAATTGCCTTCCCACCCAGAACTAAAGGTTACAACTACAGAGAGAATGAGTCAAGCTGGAAAGACATATTTAAAAAATGGGAAAAAAATGGAACACAAAAGGTTTTATGAAAACACACCGGTATGTGTAAGACAGGAGAGAGACCATTTCTGCATTGCACCTTGTTTGCTCATGCTTTGTCTCAGCTGCCAACCACAAATTAAATACCTCAGTTAAAACTTTGCTCATCTGGTACCTTTAATACTTACTCAGTCACTAGAAACTGAACATCTGTTTTGCTTTGAGGCTTTCAGCAGTGACTCAATGTTATCTGCAGTGTTGGACTGCTGAAGATGAGTATTCCTGAGGTTTTTCCCCCCCCCCACCCCACTCCTAGCAACAGGGCTTCTTGCTTTGGGGAAGAATCAGCTGACAAAGTTGGGTTATAAAATCTTTACAGCTTGACACGAGTTGAGGAGGAAGCGCAGGACACAGAGAAATTTCATCCTCAGCTGGAAACAACCCAGCTGAGATCTCCACCAGCGTGTACCTGTGTCCCACAGCTCCCTGGGATCGATACACCTTTGCCTCCCAGGCTCTGTAGAAGCAGCAACCTCCTGCTGTGTTTACAGCCAGCTCGATAAACACAACACAATTAAAATCCCTCCAGCAACTTCTCAGTGTGTGCATCCCCCCCTTGAAGGCTGTGAGCAATCCCAAAGCTTTATCTGGGATTTAACCTCCTCTGGCTCCGGGCATGGCAGAGAGCTCAGCATCACATCTTCATCAGCAGGGAAGTTCCTGAGGTGGAGGTGTAGCTCTGGGAAGAGGATGCAGCAGCAGGAAATATCCCAGCACTGAGGGACCCAATTAACTGGCTGATAGAAGACAGCAGCATCCTATTAGCAGGGTAGATGCTGTGCCTGCACAAAGGCATGCCACGCCTGGGAAAAGGACTTCAAGGATAACATATTCTGAGTGTGTGTGCCAGGGAAGAGCCTGCACATGGTCATCATCTTGTCCTGCTCTAAGAGAAGGGATCTGGGCAGTATCCAAGCCAGCTTTTTGGTAAAAGTCATTTCCCCACCGTGTGTGCAGGGATGATCCTGCTGCTCCTTCAGCCAGTGGGAATTTTCCCTGGAAGGGCATCAGACAAAGCAAATCCAGAGATCTTCCCTTTCACCTCGCCAAATGGTGGCTATAAAACAGACCCAGGTGTCAGAAAGGATACTCAGGTTGGCTTTATGGGGTTTCAGAGAATCACAGAATATCCTGAGCTCAAAGGGGCCCACCCAGGGATCATCAAGTCCAACTCCTGTTTCACAGTCTCCCACCTCAGAGATGGGCACACACAGAATCACCCAGGCTCCAAAGGACCTCCAAGATAACTGAGTCCAATCTGTGACCCATCACCACCCTGTCAACCAGACCAGAGCACTGAGTGCCATGTCCAGTCTTTCCTTATGCACCTCCAGGGACAGGGACTCCAACACTTCCTTAGGCAGCCCAGTCCAGTGTTTTATCACCTTTTCTATGAAGAATTTCCTCCTAATGACCAAGCTGGACCTCCACTGGAGAAGCTTGAGACTATAAGGGGTTTTACAACCCACTTCACCCTTACATACAGATAAAGGGCACTGACACTGAGGATTCAGATGTTAACCTGCTGGGAGATAAAGGTTCAAAGGGAAATCTGAGAAAATTCCTATTCCTGCCTCCCACCCCAGCACTTGAAAAGGCTTTTCTCTCTTTCCGTAAAATCTTAAAACTGAATGTGCACAGGGGCAGCCTGACACTGTCCCATCTGGCATGACAGACCCCATCTGAGATCTGCTTAATTCAATACCTCCAACAGCAATCAGCAGCAGGTCTAGGAAGCAAGGTCAGACCCACACCAGTCTGTACCATTTTCTCCCCAGAACACTTCCCAGTCTTCAGCATGGACTGTTTCTACCCAGGGATCTTCATACCTTCCTTCCACCAGTTTATCCAGTCACCTTCCTGATCCATGTCAGTTTTTAAGCATCCTACAGAAAGCAGCAGCATAGCTTGCCCAGAGGAGCTGTGGCTGCCCCTGGAGCCCTGGAAGTGTCCAAGGCCAGGCTGGATGGGGCTTGGAGTGACCTGGGATAGTGGAAGGTGTCCCACCCCATGGCAGGGGGTGGAACAAGTTGATCTTTAAGGTCCCTTCCAACTCAAACCATTCTGTGATTAACACACGTGGTGGAAATTCTTACAAACACTGACAGTACACAGGGGGAGGATTTGCTACCTGGGCAGTTCCATCAACTCCCAAAATTCTGATCCCCAGAGCTCCCAAAACTCCTCTGAGTCCTCTCCCCAATGTTTTTACAGCACTAACACAGACCACAATGAACAAGTGCTGCCATGCAACTCCCAGGGATTCAAACTGGGCTCCTGATCAGAGCCTCTGTGGGCAGCGAAGCAGCAGAACTGGTTTGGAAAGGAGAAAAGGAAAGAAAACACAGATGACTCTGATAACATGTCTAATTAATAAAGCATAAACGAGACGGGCTGGTTCAGGCTGCGTGTCCCATCTGCTCTGGATGGTTCCCATCCCCAAAAGCACAGGTTTCCATGCAGATATTCCCACATGCTGACAAGACAAAGATGTGCCTTCAGCACCCCAGCACACATGCTCTGCTCTGGCATTCCTGCACATCCCTGCGTTTCTTTCTTTAGGAAAAAGGGATGAACAATAAAAAATATGAGTGCCCAGCATGCAAAGCATGGGCTGGGACACCAAGGCCATATCCCAGAGACCAAACACACGAATTTGGCATGAGTTTGCCATAACTTCAAAGTCATCAGTCCTCTGTGACCTAACCTACCATTAAAGCTTTGCCCCAAAATAGTTAATACGTTTCATTCTGCTCTGCTTTAAGCAACTCTGCAATCAAATTGTGTGAATTTCTACAGTGTAAATGCTGATTTATAAAGATTTATTTGAGGACTTGACAGCTCCCTAAGGCCAGCAGCTAGAGTTATGATTCTAGAAGTTGAGGTTTGGACAAGGTCTTCATCCCTCCATCTTTCTGGTCCTCCTTTCAAAAAAAAAAAAAGCAGAAAAGACACACACAGTAGAGTCCCAGTAGTGGGAAACATCCAGACACTCTCACAAATGTGCACCCAGGCCCTAAAAGCTTCAACAAAAGGAAAAAGAGAGAAACAAAAGGGAGCAACAGGAAGCTGGTGGTCAAGTGGTGCCGATAGTCCTGGTGCTTTCTGAGGACAGGCTGACTCATTCTCCCCAGTTAAAAACCCAAACAACACCAACTCCAGCCAGTCTGCTGGAAGTGGGAGTTCATGCTTTTTTCAAGCTTCATGGCTACAGGTGGATTTAATGGAAATGGAAACCTTCCAAGGAGGGTAAATCCTCCAGAGGCAGAGAGGAAGTTACAGTCAGCTCTGGACAAGCTTCTCCTGTATCACTTCATTCATGGCCACACCAGCTGCTGGCACCTGCTCCCGAAAAACCAGCAAGAGCCAGGCCCTGAAAAGATAATCTGTTCTATTCTTTTTCAAAAAATGGGACTGAATGAGCAATGTTCTATTGGGAAAGTCCACACCACACCTCTGATGACACAGAAGAAGGAAACCAGCCTGGCGTTCCAGCCAGCTGAACAGGGAACGCCAAGGCTTTATTAGAGGAAATCCTTGAGGAACTTGGATGCAAACAAGCTCATCTCCACCTGGGATGCCAAGATCCTTCCACTGCCTTCGTACCCAGGAGCTGTGAACATCATAAAGGTCTGATCTGCACTTGAGGAAGGACCAGGGAGGATGTGCCACAGCAGAAGCATCCCTCGCCCAAGCCATGGGCTCCAAATGTGACTTCCTTCAACACTGCTACATCCAATCCCTGGAGCTTGCTCCAGCCCAGCTCCTGTCTCCACACACCTCAAAATCCAGTGCAATAAACAGTGGGGAGCTACTGCTTGTAAATCAGTTGCCACATCGAGGATGGTCACATATTGCAATGTCAGAGGAACAACAGGACGGCGATGGCGAAACCCTACGGCAGAGATTTGTTCTCCAGACTCAGAACTAAACACAGACAGTGCATGTGGGTGGCTGGAACTTCATCCCAAGAAAGCAAACCAACACAGGAAGCCTTAGCTGCACTGGAAGAGTCAAGATTTCAGGGAAACTACTTAAAAGCAAGCAGTTCTCCTCAGGAAATGGACAATGAGTTGCTGGCAGCATCCTGGAAGCCTTTCCTCTGACAAAGAGCTGGTTACTGAGGAATGGAGCTAACTCAGGTACAAGCACAAAATAAAAGGCAGAAGTTGAACTGGAACTTGCTGACTAAGCTGAGCTGGGCCAGGGGGGGCAGGGGAGATCCGGGCAGCAGCCAGTGCCCTGGAATAGGCACGGAAAAAAGTTTCCACGGGAGCATGTTGCTTTAAAGTCAGCTGTATGAGATCATCTTGTCCCCTTGAGTATGCTGTTTCCTAATGTTTTGCCCAGACCAATCACAAATGTCAGAAGCAATGGTTGGGTCTGTTGGTTTGGGGTTTTTTTTTTTTTTGGACTACCTTGAGTCCGTGCAGAGCCTGTTGAGGATGAGAATTGTAGACCCTGTTCTGTCTTTCACATTACAAATGCAATTACCTCTGCAGCCTGATTGCAGTGTCTCCTGTCAGAGTGATTCTGCAAGAGGCTGAAAGAACAGCTTGCCTTTCAAAGGGAGTTAGGAACATTCCTGCGAGTCCTTCCATGCCCTGTGGTCACGTGCTGGTGAAATTTAAGAAAAGCATGTGCAGTCCCAAGGGAAGAGCATCCCTTGGAGAAAGCTGTTCTTACAGCTTTCAAAAAAGGATGTGATGAAATGCCCTTGCAAAGTACAAAATTTCCTGGGCAAAAATCTGATTCTTCTTGCTTTTCAATCCTCTTACCCGCATAATGAAGAAAAAATTTCACTGTAAGATGATTTTGAGATGGAAGGGACAGTTTGGAGATGGACAGGCTTGTCCTTCCTGGATGCCAGAGATGTGGGATTGAGCAAAGCAAGAGATAACATTAAGGTCAGTTGGACTCCTCTTTCTAAAGGCAGCAAGCATCTCGGATTTAGCTCTTGGATAACTGCAAGTGGAAATTAGCACTACAAGCTAGAAACATCTGGAGATAGGGTGTTAAACAAGACAGTGTTGGCGGGCCACATCTGGCTCCCACATTTTCACTTCAGCCTAACCAGAGGCAGGAGTCAGGCATGCAGGGCACCAAAAAGAGCTGGGAATTCTGTGGAGGATGATCACACAGGTAAGAGCTCCCTTTTCCTCACCTCCCACCCCAAGCACTCCCAGAACCACCCGTGCCAGGCTCTGTGTCAGCCACAGTGGCACAGCTCGTTGCCAACCTGCCAAAACACCGGCCAGGACAGGGTGCCACGTTCGTGCCAAGGTAAGCAAGCTGAGCCGCCTTACTCACCACCAGATGTGGTCCAACACGTGCAGGAAGGAGGGAACAGAAAAATAAACTCTCCAAAACAACACCAGCTCCATCTTACATCAGCTCAGCCCTGCCATGAAACAACTCTTCACACCTTCATTTCCTTTCGGGGCAGCGGCGCTCCCTGCTCAGCCAGGGATTGATGGAGGGGCCAGAGCTGCTGCACCAGGGCCCCAGAGAAGCCAAATTTGGACAAAACAAGGCTTGACACCCCCAATTATTAAGCAGGAAATGGGAATATTAAGTGCAGATGTTAATGGTGAAAGAGGCACAGCTAGCACTAAGGTGAAAGGGGGGTTGGAGGACAGGACTGAGAGAGAATAGGTTTGGATTGGATATTAGGGAGAAATTATTCCCTGTGAGGGTGGTGAGGCACTGGCACAGGTTGTCCAGGCTGTCCCATCCCTGGAAGTGTCCAAGGCCAGGCTGAATGGGGCTTGGAGCAATCTGGTCTAGTGGAAGGTGTCCCTGCTCATGGCAGGGGGTTGGAATGGGATGGTCTTTAAAGATCCTTCCAACCCAAACCCTTCAGTGATTCTGTGACTAAACCACTGAGTTCAGCTCACAGCACTTGAAATCAAAGATCACAAGGTTTTGCAGATCATTGTCAAAAATGGAAGCCCCTGCAGGATGTTTTATTCTATGAAAAAAATAAAGTGTTGCTTCCTCAGCTGCCCATTACCTAAAGTGGGCTGAATGAGCCCCATTTCTGAGAGAATAAATCCCTTTTGGACCAAGCAATAAGGAATTGGAGTGGGAAGTGGCCAGCATCATTAGGTACATCAGACCTGTTCTCCAAGCAAGAGACTTCAGGCTTAGGGCATTTCAAAAGCCAGCATTTCTCAATAAGTGCGGAAGCACTGACTCCTCCTTTTATTTCACATCTATCCCCTTTTCCCTGGGGACAGCAGGCAGCCTGGTGTGCCACAACGGGAATAACCCCAGTCCCTCACCAGGCACCAAATCTGTGAGCAAGGCAGGCTTTGATACATGGGAGGAGGGTGGAGAGTGAAGGGAAGTTCATGGAAGAGAGCTCGCAGAAGACAGGAAAATTAAAGAGTTTCAACTCTGCAGCCAGGAAACACTTAACAAATAGGCATCTTTGCACTCATGGCTGCTAAAAACCAGCCCTACCCAGAGGAAAGAAAAATAACAGATGTGGGAATTAAGTGGGCAAGTGTTTGGTGTAAGTGTGATTTTGTCTACAAAGACCATTTAGGGCACAGGTTTTCAAAAGCAGAGGATGTTTGTGGCGTTAAGGCCAGGTTGGATGGGGCTTGGAGCAATCTGGTCTAGTGGAGGGTGTCCCTGCTGGTTGGAATAGATGGTCTTTAGGTCCTTCCAACCCAAACCATTCCATGAACAGCAGCAACACTTGGGAGCTCTCTGGCACGAAGCTTCCAAGGTGCCTGTTCAACATCGCTGGGCTCTGACAAAATTCAGTACAAACAAGAAGGTTTTTCTCAAGTCATCATTTTTTTGTTGCTTCCAAAATTGAGACCTGCACGAGCTCAGTGTCTCCATCTGGTACATCTGCAGTGCTGGAGCTCAGGATGCTGCAATTCTGTGTGCCAGGGCACGGGGGGAGAAGGGAGGGTTTGGCAGCTGGAGGCCAAGAGGGAAGGAGGAGACAATCCAAAAAGCAAGTCATGAATTTAGCTCCAGAATAGGATGGACCAAAATTGCACCCAAAAATAAATTCAAGTGGCTCTCAATAGCAAGAACAGATTTAACCACCACATCCATTTTCAGTTCCTCTCCCCCAAACTATCATTCCCAATGTTCTCCAGGCCTCTTGTTTCTCTCTGGAGGTAGATCCAAGGAGCTCTGCAACCTGGGCATAGCTCAGAGCGGATATTTGGGGGCAGATCTAGGATGGAAATGACTGAGAATGTCTGAAGGGAAAACGTATTCAAATGCTTTGAAAGCTTTGGAGTGTTTTATTCAATGTTTTGATTGTTCCAAAGTAAAATCAGGGCCCAGCTTCTAAAATATATATGAAGTAAAACCATCAGTAATGAGAAAAATTTATTCTAATGTAACATCCAATACCACTGTTTGACAGGGTCATTTGGAACTACACATCAAGTGACCACAGGCACATTGGGGTAGCCAGAGATGCTTCAGAACTGGCTGAAGAGCCACAAGAGGGACACAGCAAGAGCTTCCTACAGGAGGGACACAAAATACCATCCTGTTTTTGGCAAAAGCCACTGTTACCTGAGAGCTGGCCCACGGATGGAACTTGGTAGCCCAAGTCCAAAGGTGGCCTTGTGCCACAGCACCTGTCAGAGGCCACACAGCCTCCCAAGGCTTGACACAGGATTGGTTCTCCAAAAAACCCAGCAAAATTCATTAATTCAGTGGCTGAACTCCCCCCAGGGCAGAGCCTGCAGGACCTTAAATGAGGATTTCAATATGGACAGGGAGAGACCCGGAGCCCGAGCTCTGCATTCCAGGTGCTCCCTTGGGAAGTGGTCACAGCATCCCAAAGGAGCTGATCTGCCATTTGTCACCTCCACAGCAAAACAATCCTCCTGGAAATGCCCTGTGCCAACAGCCCAGTCCGGCCAGTGAACACAAAGCTCAAGGAATGCTTGGAGAGATCGGCAACAATTCCTGCAACAGGCAAAATGGAAAAAAAAACCAAACCTGTGGAAGTGGCAATCCTGGTCCTACCCCTGGGCTCGGGTCTGATGGAATGGGAGGGACATGGAATGCACTGCCATGACTATCCAAGGGCTGGAAACAGCTGAAGTGGCACAGAAAGTGTTGGATGTAGGATGGGACCAGTCACAGCCGTGATGAGCGTGGCAGAGAGGACCTTTCCATGCTGGATTGAAAACCCTGGAATAACAGCTATGCACCTATGGAAGCTGTTACTGTGCTACCACCCGTGCCCTTCATTAGTTAATTACTGACATTTCTGCAATGCCACTGCCTTAATGAAGCAGCAGGGGAGGGAGAATTCAATATCAAATATAAAGCAGCGATCTCAGCTGGGCAGCGATACCTTCTCTGGCACAGCTGGGTGGAATTTCAGGGCTTCAGGAACTCAAATTCCCTTAAATCAATTTTCTTGGTCTGTGGGGCACTGAACAGCCCAAAATGAAATCCCCCTGCACACACACAGCATCATGAGTTCCCTAAGAGGATGAATCCTCAAAAGCTTCCAAACACAATTTTAAAGATTCTCTCCTAAACTGAACCAAATCGTAGCTGGTGAGATTTGCACCTTTCAAACACAAGAGAAGCTGTGGCTGCCCCTGGATCCCTGGAAGTGTCCAAGGCCAGGCTGGATGGGGCTTGGAGCAACCTGGGATAGTAAAAGTATCCCTGCCCATGGCAGGGGTTGGAAGCAGATGCTCTTTAGGGTCCCTTCCAACCCAAATCATTCCAAGATTCAATGATTCTATGAAACTCTGGCATTCTGGGCAGCAAAAGGCAGGAACTTGTTTTGTGCAGCAGAGACAGCTTAAACTGATTAAACTACAAGACTGGTTTCTAGTCTGCTGTGCTGCCCAGAGCCTGCTGTCATGTCACCTCCAGTGAAGCCAAGGTCACCAAGCCAGGCCCCACCTTGCAAGGACCTCTTTGCACAGCAGCTAAACACACTCATCTCCAAAGATCCCACGCTGGGAACTCTGAATCCATTCTACAAAAATAAAGCCATTTCAAATAACCCATGCCAAAGCAGCTGAGCGAGTATTGAGCAACTGCAAAGTTCCTGGCTTCCTAAAGACACTCATGATCTTGCAGTAACTTCAAAAAACCCCACTGAATAGGTCAATTCCTGGGTTTGGATGTGGAGGAGCTCAGTTTTCCCGGCACTGCTGAGGCTGCCTGGCTGTCCAGGAGCCCTGGCTGAAGTTTCCAGGCAGTTATCATCAGACCTGGAGCGGCTCATCCCTGAAGCACTTCTTCCCCTCAGGATTTTCCACCTCTCCCGTCCACTTGTGCACAGAGTTCCTCGTTCTCTGTCCACCGGTCAAACAAGGGCAATTGTCAGAGGACAAATTCAGTTTCTCAGCCTTGAAGTTCAAAAGAGGGGTTTGTTCAGTGGCTGGGCTTCCAGGCTTTGCTCCAGGAGGGCTGGAGAGGGAATAGAAAGGGATGTTTTTGGAGATCCTAATTACACACGGTGTAATTCCCCAGTGCAAGGCAGGCTCCAAGCTCTGCCAGCATCCTGCCTACAATTCCTCTTGCACTTGGGACTGAACCATCTTCAAAAATGATAAGCAGAAATGACCTGGGTGATGAGTGAAGGGTTTTGTTCAAGTTTGCAGAGAACAAGAGCCATGAATCTCCTACCAGCTGCTGAGCTTGTGTCCTACAGGAGCCAACAAATGTGGATCTGCAAGACACTGAGCACCCTCAGACCCCCCTGATATGGGCAATGGAGCTGGGGAAAGGTCTGGAGCACCAGGAGCTGGGAAAGGGGCCCAGCCTGGAGAAAAGGAGGCTCAGGGGGGACCTTGTGACAGGAGAGGACAGCCGGGGGGGTCGGGCTCTGCTCCCAGGGAACAGGGACAGGAGGAGAGGGAACGGCCTCAGGCTGGGCCAGGGGAGGTTTAGATTGGATATTTGTGAAAATTTCTTCGTGGAAAGGGTAGCCAGGAATTGGCACAGGCTGCCCAGGTTAGTGTAGGAGTCCCCATCCCTGGAGGGATTTAAAAGCCACGTGGATGTGGCACTTGGGGACGTGGATTATTGGTGGCCTTGGAAGTGCTGGGAGAATGGTTGGACTCAATGATCTTAGAGGGCTTTTCCAACTCAAACAGCTCCATGACTCTGTGATATACATGGGAATGCAGACCAAGCAGCACCTGGCAAGATCAAGCCCAACAAAGCAGTCCAACAAACACTGACTTAAAGCTCCACCTAAAACACCCTCCCTGCTGGGCAGAGGGGCACTGCAGGGAATGCAGCAGCTTTGGGAAGGAGAAAAGAGCTTGCAGGGAATGATGCCAGGGCTGCAGCCCCTCCATGGAGAAATCAGCACCCTCACAGCACGTGCCTGCTCTGGATCCTGCTGCCAGCTCACCACAGCAGCAGCATCCCAGTGTTGGGCAACGGGGCAGCATCAGATGCTCCATCCCATGCTGCTCACCCAGCTGTGCCCGAGAGGAAATAGGGACAGAGGACTCCCAGGTTCCCCTTTTCTGGCTGCAAACAGGCCAAGCTCCAGCTGAGGATGTACCCTTTTAAAGCAGCTCCCTGCATTTCACAATTTATCTTCAAGTTTCTACAAGAAGAGGGCAACATATGGGAAGTTACATAAACTCGAACAACCCCCACAGAATATCCGGGAAAAAAAGGCAAATACTTCTGCACAGCCACAGAAGTTGCTCTAAAACATTTTAGGGAAAGTGAGGAGTAAATCCTTCATTATGTCATGGATAAAACCTGGACACAAGAAGCAGTATCAGATACTCAGGTGCCTCCACAGCCTCTCTTGGGTAGATCAGGAGATGTGTCACCTTTGTGGAGCATGCAGCACTGGTTTTGCACATGTATCACCAAGAGTTCCCCTGCAGCCCTGCCTGAGGGACATGAACTCCCACAAGGACCCTCACAACAGCCACCAAGAGGGATGAAGACACTTGGAGAACCTCCAAACCATCCTAAATGCTGATGGATCCAAGGTGGAAAATGCTCAGGGAGCCACCAGATTTGTCATCCTTTCTAGAACCTCGGCTGAGGAGGGGATGAGAGAGGTGAGAAAACACGACTGTACCTTTTATTTACCTCTCAGGAGAGCAGAGATTCACCTTAGCCCTTCCAAAGCTACTTTTCTCTCTCAGCTAGCCTTTTCCTATTTTATTACCCCTGTTTTTATTCCTTTGGATGTTGGATTGTGGGAGGCCAGAGCTGAAGCACAGCCTCAGTTCAAGCACAAACAGCTGGGCCACAGATTTCACCTCCAAGTACCTGCTGGAGTCAAAAAACAACTCCCACAAAACTACTGAAGGCCAAGACAGGTATAGAAAGATGATAAATGAGTTGGCTGAATACAACTCCCTGACAGAAGGCTGGAGCCAGCTGGGGGTCGGGCTCTGCTCCCAGGGAACAAGAGACATGACCAAAGGAAACAGCCTGAAGTTGCACCGGGGGAGATTTAGATTGGATACAAGGGAAAATTTCTTCATAGAAAGGGTTGTCAAACACACTCCTTTAAGATAAGATTAGAAAATAATTGAACCTCTCTAATCCCAGTCTCAGTATCTAAAGACAAGCTGCTGCCACCAATTCACCCAAAGATCCCACCCGGCATTTTCACCCTGCCACCAGAACAAGGATGCAAATTCTACATGGCAACTGGGATTAAAAACATCTATTTGCCTGTAGCCAAATAGGTTTAAAGTCTCCTCAAGAGAAAAATCTCGAGGATTATCCATGCTTTTCAATTTATTATTAATTTCTAACTCATCTCCATTCATCTCTAATTCATCATTTAGGGGATGGCATTAGTGTCTGCTATGGAAGGGGTATGAAACTGCAGCATTTGGACTAAAGTTGTATTTCTGAGCCTTCAGGAGTGGCCAGTTTTCAAGAGAGTGAAATCCAGAGGCTCTAAACACACCATGTGTTCGACAACACTGGCAAACACATGTGAATATATTTATTTCCAGGCTTCTCAAACACATCCACAAGAGCTTCGCTTCTGGAACACGAGTGAGATGATTATCTGCTGGCGTGATAAAAACATGATTCAAATTGTAAAGCAGCAGGAAAAGTTTTGCATGCTGGCCTGCCACACACTATCACCAGAAAAATTTATGGTACCTCAAGACCTGCAGGTCGAGAGCCAGGATATTCCTGTGCTGAACATGGTGCCTGGAACGGGAGGCTGCGCTTTCCCAGAGCGCTGCTGGAATCTTTATAAACCACTAAAATGCTTCATAAAAAAAAAAAAAACAACCCACACACACACACAAAAAAGCAAACCCTGTTCTTCATATTTCTCCTCTTACTCAGTGAGATTGACTTATTTGAGGGTTCCAGCCTTCTAGAAAGCTCTAACAGCATCGGGACTGGGAGATCTGTCCCTTTTGCTCCTGGTGTGGCTGAGCAGCCACACTTGAGTTCCTTCCTGGCTTTTTTGTCACCTATTTCCCAGCCTTAGTTGGTCATTTCTTCCTCCAGCCCTGTTGCTCCTGTCCCAGGTCCAGGGCTGGGTCTGCACTGGGTGTAGCAGAGTTTTTTGGGGCTGGATCCTGGGAGCATCAGGAGATGCCTTGACTGGAAGCAAGCAGGACTTTGAGCTGGTAGCAATCACACTGGGGCCAGGAACAGATTTCCTGGCTGCAGATCCCTCTCTGACATGAACCATGATGGCATTTACTAACACAAATTAGACCTATCAGCCCTGAGGTTGTGACTGAAGTGTTTGGAATCCCCAGAGGAGGAATTGACACACTACCTCTAAAAATACAGCTGGAAAGCAAGGGATGGAGCCCACAGAATCCCAGGGATTCCAGGAGGATCTGCTGCTTAATTGGCAAGTTCACCACTGTGGCCTGTTGGAATGAGTCCAGAAGAGGCCACCAAGATGAGCAAATGGATGGAGCAGCTCTGCTGTGAGGAAAGAGAGAGAATTGGGATTGCTCAGCCTGGAGAAGGGAAGGTTTTGGGGTGACCTAACTGGGGCCTTCCAGGACTTGAAGGGAGCCTATAGGAAAGATGAAGAGAGACTGGAGCAACACGAGAAGGAGGAATGGCTTCACACTGAAGGAGAGTAGGTTTAGATTGGACATTAGGAAGAAATTCTTCCCTGTGAGGGTGGGCAGGCCCTGGCACAGGGTGCCCAGAGAAGCTGTGGCTGCCCCTGGATCCCTGGAAGTGTCCAAGGCCAGGCTGGACAGGGCTTGGAGCAACCTGGGCTAATGGGAGTGTCCCTGCCCATGGCAGGGGGATGATCTTGGAGGCCTCTTCCAACCAAACCATCTTGTGATCCCGTGATTCCATTATCAGTGTTCCCAGAGGACAAGTGAGGATGGTTGGGTGTCAGTTTTGGGGAAAACCTCTACAGGTTCTCTTTTAGGCAGATGATCTCCAACTCCCTGGGGAAGAGCACATGAGCACAGAGCCAGGGAGACATCCTGCCCTCAGCAGTCACACCAGGAATTGCTGCTCTCCTCAGCCCTGGAGCAAGGTCACCACGGATGGGGTGGAGCCCAAAGCCAGCCAAAGCCCTGGGGTTTAGATCATCAGAACAATCAGAAATTATTTCAAAACATCAGGTGTGATATGGGACGACAGTCATCCCAGGGGGGGCTGGTTCAACCCCAGAGCAATCCAGTGCTGATTGATTCACTACTCATACCTGGATCCAGCCTTCCTGTCACCTATTGCTTCACTTGGATACACAAAACCTACAAGCTCCAACAGGTCAAACCCTGTTTTTCAGACAGGTATGCTGCTGCAGCACCTCCACAATGAGCCTATAACACCTTCATTCATGGAGTTTGGAGTGCCAAGAAGTGTCTTGGACCCCCAAGTTATGAATCCAGGTCTTAAAACTCTCTGTCTAAGCAGCATCCATCAGCCAAGGTGTCTGGTGGTCAGGTATCAAGCCAATGAAAAAGCCCATTTTCTGCCAGCTGGGATTTGCAGGCTGGACATCTCCCATTTCCACTGCCTCAAGGACTCATCCTGAAGAGATGTGCATGGCCTCAGTGCTCACAGCCCCATCAGCAAACACTGAACCTACCAGAACCAAGAAAAGCAGTTGGAACACAGGCAGGGGAGATCCTGTCTGCAACAGCTTTGCCCTGGAATTCATCTCATGCTTCCTGGGTAAACCAGGAAGGATGCCCTGCACCTCCCCTTCTTCAGACATGCAGGGATTTGGGGCAGGGAAGGGATTTGGCTGGCTTCCCTTCCCTACACAAAGGCAGGCAGAGCAGGGATGTCTTCCTGGAAGGACCAGAAAATAGCTGTGGATCGAGTCAGACCGCGGGGCAGGATGAGGAAGTCCTCGTTATGGCAATAAAAAGGTCTCAAGTACTTGGCTGGGGTGCCAGGAATCCACCAACAGGCCAGGCTGGCTCAGAAGCAGCTTTTCACATCAGAGTGGTGAGAACATTTCTGTTTATTTGTTCCTCGGCATCAGCCAAGAAGGAAGGAGGTGCTGCTCCGTTCCCCCCTCACCACACTTGTCCTCAGCTCCCTGCAACAGCAGAAGGCTTAAAATTGGTGACACCTCCACCTCCTGCTCCCTCCTACCATCCTGGAATGTTTGGTCTCACAGACAGGTTTTAATTTTGCTTCAGAGGAGGGATGGCATGGCATGACCTGACTCACGTGGGAAAGGCAGAGGTTACGCTCTTGTCTGCTCCTCTGAAGTCAGAGAACTCTTGTTTTCCATCCCAGGCCCAAATTAGTGCTAATTATTCCATGCAAAATGGAGTTGCTTCAACAGGAAGGAATTAGGACAACAAATTATTCTGGAATAAAGAGTTGCTGCTGCCTAAGCAAGTGATCTGTTTGTTTGCACAGAGAATAAAAGAAGCATTCTCAAGGCCAGGTTGGATGGAGCTTGGAGCAACCTGGGCTAGTGAGAGGCGTCCCTGCCCATGGCAGGGGGTTGGAAGGAAATTAGCTTTAAGGTCCCTTCCAACCCAAACCATTCCCTGATTATCTAATTCTTCCACACGTCTTCTGGAGAAAAAAAGTAGTCCCAATTTTAAAAAGCTTTCCAACCTCTATGCCTGTTACAGTAGACACCAGGATTTTCTGCATGACCAATATGCCAAAACCCAACCCACACTCAGGTGTTTTGACTGCCACCATCAAAACTGCAGCTGCCATAAACACAGAGGTACCACACGAGCAACCCCAGCAGGGTGGGTTTGGAAGCTGTGGCTGATGCCTTCAGCCAGGACAATTCTGATTTGGGGCAGGCAGGGAGGGAAGTGCAGGCACACACCCTCCTGCACCCTAAAGGAGGGCTTCCCTCCATGGAGACACAACCCTCAAACCTGCAGGACATGTGGCTCTGGAGATGCATTAGTTGAATGCCTTGGCATAGAATTGTGGAATTACAGCATGGTTTGGGTTGAAAGGAACCTCAAAAGTCCATCTCATTCCAACCCCCAGCCACAGTAAAAGGTACCTTCCACTAGCCCAGGTTGCTCCAAGCCCTGTCCAGCCTGGCCTTGGACATTTCCAGGGATGGAGCAGCCACAGCTTCTCTGGGCAACATGTGCCTCACCACCCTCACAGACAAAAATTTCTTTCTAATATCCTGTCTAACCTACCCTCTGGTGGGAAGCCATTCCCCTTGTCCTGTCCCTTCATCCCTTGTCCCAAGTCCCTCTCCAGCTCTCCTGGAGCCCCTTTAGGCCCTGCAAGGGGCTCTGATGTCTCCCTGGAGCCTTCTCTTCTCCAGATGAACACCCCCAGCTCCTCCAGCCTGGCTCCAGAGCAGAGGGGCTCCAGCCCTGGAGCATCTTTATTGCTGCTTCTGGAGTCGCCCTAAGTCCTTGTTGTGCTGAGGACCCCAGCCTTGGACACAGCAGCCCCCACCATCACCTCCTCCCTGCACAAACACAGCAATCCCCTTCCCAGAGGGGCAGCCCCCACCTTGCTGTACTACAAAATACCTCATGCTGCAGAAAAAGCCCATGTAAGGCAACATGGAGCAGCTGTGGAAAGCAGCACCACTCTCATGGGGAGTTCTAGGATCATGGTGGGAGCCTGGAGATGACATGAAAAGCCTCCTAAAGGGGTTAGACAGACAAAAGAATGAATGAGCTGCCTCTGCGCTAGTGCCTGGGCAGATGTATGTGACAGTGACAATGTCCATGGATCCCACGCCATGTTTCCCACGAGCTTTAGCCACACATAGAAGGTTCAAGTGCTGACACGTACCACAGCTGACAGCCCAGCCACGTGAGCTGCATCAGAGAAAAAGAGTTTCCAGAGTATTTGGGAGTTTAATGAGAAGTGAACACTCGTGATGAAAGCCACTCTACCCACTTATAAAAACTGGAGACATCAGGAAGAACAGGATTGCACCAGCCTCTAGCAATATCCAGGACCAGCTGCTCCAGAGGAAGATGCAAGAAATCATTCTGGAGAGCTCAGCAATCACTTGCTTATCACTAAATCTCTTCCTAAGCCCTTCAGACAGTGATTAAGCACAATGGTTCATACCCTATATATTAAATATTAATCCTCTCTAATGTGACTGCCGACGTTCCAGTTATCCAATTCGGATAACCGCACACCCCGTTCCTTTTCCACCGCAAACCACGTAAACACAGTGTACAAAACCCAGCAGTATTCTGTGATCCAGCCAGAGCCTCCTTGGGCTCTGAGCCTTGAACCAAAGCAGCTGGATCCCACTAAAATCAGGGGGGAAAGAGTTAAGAGCAGGAGATGAATCAGCCACTGCTCTAAATGCGGACATTTCCTACCTCTCCGCTCAAGTGTCTCTTCCTGTCCGCAGGCTTCGGGGATGCTTTCAACCTGGTTGCCTTCAAATGACTTCCACCATGAGAGGAAAGCCCGGGGATTTGTTTTATTTCTAGAGGAAAATGCGATTTGTGAATGAGCCCAGAGAGCGGCTGCCAGGGATGACTGACCTCCTGCCCGTGTCACACCAACAGGGCAGGACCAGGCAGCAGCTGCTGCCACTCCTGACCCTGTGGAAGCACTACAGGTGCCCTGTTCCACAGAAAATATCCCACCCCATGCTCCCCAGTGTTTTGAGGCATCACACACACCATGACAGTGACACTGGCTCAGCTGAGCACAGCAGAAGTCACACAGCCTCTGGACAGGCACCCACCACCCTGCTGGAAACACAGAGGGTTGGAGCAGAACAGATGTAGGTCGGCAGCAGGAGGAGACAGGGAGAGAGGGAATTCAAGCTGCTCGTCCAGGAGGATGTTGATGTTGGACATGGAGCAGTATCAGGGAGCAGCACAGAGATGCAGTTATTTGTGAGGGATGTTTCAGCAAGGCAGGGCTGCGTCTCCTTAGTTTGGGAACAACACAGCAGCACCAGTGCCCTGGAAACTGGAAATATCTATTCCAGCACCTCCTGGGATCCCCCAGAGCTTTCACAGAATCCCAGAGTCATTTAGGTTGGAAAAGACCTCCAAGATTATCACCTCACAAGTCCAACCTGTGACCAATCCCCACCTTGTCACCAGAGCAGAGTGCCACATTCAGTTGTTCCTTGGACACCTCCAGAGACAATGACTCCACCACCTTCAGCCAGCTGTAACCAACCAGTTGCTTTAACTGTTTCAATAAAGATCAGGCAAAAACTCTGGAGCTTCCAGCAGGCACTCCCCCAGAAAGCTTTCCAACAGGGATGGAAAGGAATACCTGGAATGGGAAGGTGGCAGTGCCCAGCACAAATACAGAGTTTCTGTCTCCCCAGCACCTCCAGGTCCTCAGGGAGCTGTGGTCCCTGTTTCCCCAAAAAAGCATCCTGGCTCTTCACCCTAGCCACAGCAGAAGCCATCAGGGAGCTGGCAGTCCTATTCCTCCTCCCAGACCCCCACATCGAGCCTGTTTCCCAACCTCTCTGGGAATAACAGCATGAGTTTGCATCTGATGCTTGACAGACACACAAATCTTCCCTGCAAACCTGGCTGCACCCCCCCCCAGCACATCCTTCCCCCCCCTGCCACTGGCCGCTGCAGCAGCAACAGGAATTAAAATAGAGATGAAAAACTCCTGTTGGAGCCGCAGTTTTATTTCCTGTCGTTTCTAGAACTCCTTGTACAGGAGGAAAAAATCCTTAAATATTTCCAAGCATCCTGCATGCTCGCAGCAAGCTCCCCCCCCAGCCACGGGCAGGCAGAGAAAGGATGACTAATTTTTTTTTAGCGTAAGACGCTGCGGAGAGTCCTGAGAACAAGCTCAGTAAATTCCTGAGGCTCCCGGCAAGGACTCCACCACTCCTTGCGAAACTTCCCAGCTGGAACCGAAAAGGCAGAAAACATCGTTTTCTCTCCCTCGACGAAGAGAGGTTGGGATTCCTTTCGCGACAGTATTTGGGTTTTTAATGTCAGTCCATATTTAGCAGGAGGGAAAAAAAGCCTCCCTTCCTTCCTGTCACATTTTCCACCCTCGATGACATCCAAGATCAGAAACAAGCAAGCGCTGGCCGAGGAGGGAGGATGCAGCTACCCGAGCGTGGGAGAGCTTGGAGAGGGGCAGCACGGACATTCCCATTTGGGATGCGCGGAGGCAGCGGCCAGAAGGGGACACACCCTTCGAGGAGCAGAAAGAGCCAGTGAGAAGGGGACGGAGCCCTGAAGGAAGGGACAGAGCCCTCGGACCCCACAGCAAGGAGGGTGTCCTTTCCAATGCTCCAGCGTGGAGCATATCCCGGAGGGATGGCACAGGGAGCAGCCAGGCCACAAGCCCCCAAGGTGGAATATCGGTCCCAAAAGAAGCCTTTGGCCACCGGCACGGCCTGGATCTGCCAAGGGGGGTGTGGTGACACCGTGGGTTCCTCACTGACCAGAAGCCCCAGGGTCCTGAGTGGAGGTGTCCAGGGAGCTCGGCCACCCTGCAGCAGGGCGGTGGTGGGTGGTGGCAGGAGATCCTGGCCATGGTGGCCCTGCCCTGCAGCTGTTCTTTGGGTCTTGGAGGGATGCCCCCAGCTTGGACCCCCGTGTCCAACCCCGTGGGTCGCTGCAGACCCACAGGTGGGAGTTCATAGAATCGTGGAATGGTTTGGGTGGGAAAGGACCTTAAAGGCTATCTTGTTCCATCCCCTGCCATGGGCAGGGACACCTTCCACTAGCCCAGGTTGCTCAGAGCCCGTCCAATCTGGCATTAAACACTCCCAGGGATCCAGGGACAGCCACAGCTTCCCTAGGCAACCTGTGCCAGGGCCTCCCCACTCGCACAGGGAAGAATTTCTTCCTAATATCTAATCTAACCGTACTCTCTCTCACTGTGAAGCTGATTCCCCCTTATCCTGTCACCCCAGGCCCCTGTAAAAAGTCTCTTTCCATTTTTCTCGCGGGTTCCCTTCAAGTACCGAGAGGCCCCAATTAGGTCTCCCCGGATCCCTCTCTTCTCCAGGCTGGACAATCCCAATTCTCCCAGCCTTTCCTCGCAGAAGAGGTGCTGCATCCCTCCGATCAACTTGGTGGCCTCCTTTGGACTCGCTCCAAGGGAGCAAACCCAAGCTCCCCGGCCCGCGATCACTTCTAGAAATCATCATCATCACCAACAAATCCACCTACAAATACGCAAATACNCAAAAAAGTTCTGGTGGGATACTGCAGGAAAGCCGGACAGGGACTCTCAGGAAGGCAGGACAAGGAGTAACGTGTACAATTTGAAAGAGGGGGAATTTATACTGGATTTTAGGAGGAAATTCTTTGCTGTGACGATGGGGAGGACAGGAACAGGTTGCAACAGGGAAGTTGTGGATG
>VXAX01003553.1:134200-144710 GCA_013399835.1 Leptocoma aspasia
GGGATGATCTTTAAAGTCCCTTCCAAACCTTTAACATTCTGGGATTCTATGATTATGTGATTTTATGATTATGACTGTACGATTCTGTGATTCTGTGAACAGAAATTACTGGGTGCAACTGAGTGGCTTTTTTTTTTTCATTAAGTAAGTTTTGATTATCACAAAGATCTCTTATTAATTAGAAACAACCCAGAAATATGATCCTTTTTTGTAATTTACAATGAGAAAAGCTGGCTTCAATTAATTATAATCACAGAATGTTTTGAGTGGGAAGGGACCTTAAAGACCATCTTGTTCCACTCCCTGCCATAGGCAGGGACAACTTTCCAGTATCCCAGGTTGCTCCAAGCCCCATCACCTGTGGCCTTGGACACTTCCAGAGATGAGGCTTTTCTGGACAAACGGTGCCAGTGCTTACACAAAAGAGCATGTTCCTCATATCCAGGTGTAACTTCCATCTGTTTCTGCCTTTTGCTTCTTGTCCCATTGCTGGGCACCAGGGAGCAGAGCCTGGTCCCTCCTCTTGGCATGCCCCCTTTAGATATTTATACACATTAATGAGGTCCCTCTCAGGTGTCCTCAGGCTGAAAAGGTTCAGTTCCCAGAATCACAGAATATTAAGGTTCAAAGGGACGTCTGGAGATCATCCAGGCCAAGCCCCTGTCAAGGCAGTGTCACCTGGAGCAGGTGACACAAAAATGTGTCCAGGTGGGTTTGGAATGTCTCCAGAGAGGGAGACTCCACGGCCTCCTTGGGCAGCTGTTTCAGCGCTCTGCCACGCGCAACATAAAGAAGTTCTTCCTCATGTTGAGCTGAAAGCTCTTGTGTTTTAGTTTGTCACCTTTAGTCCTTGTCCTGTCGCTGGGCACCACTGGAGAGAGTCTGGCACCATCCTGCGACTCCCTCCTTGGAGATATTTATACGGATTGATGAAATGACCTCTCAGTCCTCTCTTCTCCAGACTGAACAGGTCCCGCTCCCGCGGTCTCCCCTCGCGGGAGATGCTCCGGTCCCTCCGCGGGACGCGCTCCAGGATCTCCGTGTCCCCGCCGTCCCGAGGGACCCGGAACCAGACACACCCCCTGTCAATCACTGCCTGTCAATCACCGTGACGGGCGTGCGCCACAGCCAATCAGCGGCGGTCGCGACACGAGGGGGCGGGGTGAGAGCGGTGCCGGGCGCGCGGCGGTGGCGGGCGCAGGTGAGGGGCCCTGAGGGGCCGTGAGGGCAGCGGGGAGGGGACAGCGGGGTGCACCGGCCCCCGCGGCCGCCACAGCCCCGGCCGTCACCCCCGGCCGCTCTGCCAGGGGGATCTGCGAGCGGAGAGCCTCCCGGAGCTCCCCCGGGGGCTGAAGGTCGCGCTGAGGGCGGGGGGGCCCCCATCGTGAGGGCGCGCAGAGCCACGTCGCGGCCTGCGGGTCGCCATTCCCTGTGGGAAGGAGCCCTATGCCTTCCCCTTTGGTTTTTCCATTGCTTATGCGGGATTCCAGCCGTGGCCCCTGGCGCTTGTCTTGGCCCTGTCGCCTGTTTTTCCCTGTCGGCTGTCGTGACCCTGCCGCCAGGCCGGCCCCCGGTCTGCCGGCTGAATCCAAACAAGCAGAGCGGGAATAAACACGGGGTGGGCGATGGTAGGAGGAAGCGAGGCATGTGGAAGTGAAGCTGAGCGTTGAACTTAAACGCAGGCGAATTCTCTGTGCGTGTTTTCCGCCTGGGATTTCCCCTGTGTCATGGCAGTGTCTGTGCCAAGGCACGGGTGCCTATGGAACAGCTCGAGCTTCTGGACACAGCCTGAGGCTCACCAGCAGCCTCTGCTCACCCTGAGTCTCTGTGTCTCTGCAGGCTGAGCCAGGATGGGTTTGGCTGAAGACAAAGTGTACACCCATATTACGAGAAACCTCAAGAAGTTTGGGACTATCCGGGTGGCATCGCTGGCCGATTCCCTGACCTGCCTGGTCGATGCTGACAGAGTAATTTCCTATTTTGCTGAGCTCTGCCAGGCTCCTTCCTTAATGGCAACATACAGCTGTCTTACCTCTAAGCCAGACCCTCTCTTAGATGCCCTGTGTGTTTGTCCTAGGATGAACTCCTTGCCCGGGAGGAGACACGGGGCAACCAGGCAGCAGTCTTTAGGTTCTATCAGCACCTGAGGTGCCGGAAGGGCTGGGTGCAGGATCTCATCCAGGCGCTGCACCAGAACAACGCGGGGCACTTGGCTGATGAGCTGCAGGAGGTCTATGATACCTGGCAACGTCGACCTCGTACGTAGCCTCATCCTCCCTGGGTGGGCCCTGTGGGGTGCTGGAGGTGGGGACATGAAGTTGTCTCTGTCCCTGCCTCGGCTTCCCAGGGTGCTGGAGGTGGCTGTGACTGTCTCAGGGATGTCCTTCGTCTGAGGTTGACAAGTCCATGTTTGAAGGTGCTTGGGTTGGTGGTGGGCTGGGGTTCTCACCTGAGGGAAGATGGAAAGATGAACAAAGGGATGCTGTGGGCTTGGCTGATGTGGGGACAGAGCAGGGACACACACAAGGCTGCCACACTTATCCTTTGCTTCCTCAGTTTTTCCCACAATGATCTGCTTGTCTCTTCCAGGTTCCTCAGCTCCTGCTGCTGTGTCCTCCCTTCCCAGTGATGCCCGTCACTCTGCCTCCTCCATCAGTGCCCAGACACTATCCCAGGGGCCAAATCCTGCCCCGTCGGCCAGGCAGGCACACCGAGACCTGCCCACTAGTGACTGTCCACCTGCCCCGCCCAGTGCTGCCACCACCACGAGCACGGACCTGGAGGCCAGACTTCCTGTGCAGGAATCGGTGAGCAGGGCATGTGTTGGACAGGGACACAAAGGTCCCTTTTGGATTGGCTGTGGGGAGCCTGTGGTAGGGCCAGGCTCCTTCAGGGCCACCCCAAGCAGCCACTCACTGCTGATCTCTGGTGTATCTGGTAACTTACAGCTTATAGGGGGCCCTGTAACTGCTCCCTGTCCCGTCTCCCTCCGTGGGGAGAGTGCAGGGTCTGCTTTGCCAGTCCAGGCTTCTCTCCACAACCCCCAACCCTTGGGTGGGTCCCAAGGAGAGACCTCAGACTCCCTTCATAACCAGCCTTGTGGGGGTCACTGCTCAGGGTTTGGGACACCCCCATGGTCCTGGACCCCCTCATCACAGTGATTAACACAACTCATTTCCTTCCAGCTCCCCAAAAAACTCCCGGAGCAAGAGAGTCCCCGGCCAGTTCCACCTGGGAGCAAAGTCCATGGTGGAGTGAGCAGTGGGCACAGTGGAGAGGGGAATCTCTCGCACCCTGCCGGGGCCGTGCCGGTGTCACCGGGGACACCAGGGGTGGCCGTGCCTCCAGCTGTGTCCCCAGAGCAGGGCCGAGACTGGCTGAGCCGCCGGCCAGTGTGTGTGGACAACGGGTTTTTTGGGAATGCCAACCACCTGCACCGCGGCACGCCGGGCCTGGCCCTGGGCAGGTCTGTTCCATCGAGGGATACGGGTGCCGCTCACAGCCCTGGGCAGCCCAGGAGTGAGCCCGAAGAGAGCTCGGATGTCTCCACAGAGTCACTGCCAAGGCTGGAGGGGGCCGCTCGTGGTGTGGGGCAGCAGCCCCCAAACTCAGTGCCAAAAAAGCAGCCTGTGCCAAGCTCTGGGCACGGTGAGCCCACGGGCAGCTTCGTGGATGTGCGCAGCCCCCTCCTCATACAGGAGCAGTTTGATGCGGAGAAGAAGCTGGTGGGGACGCTGCGAGAGCACCCAGGGAGTGGAGGTGGGTTTCCCTCCTGGCAGAACCAGGCAGCCACTAGGGAGCAGGAAGTGCTGCTGAGACCCCTCACTGCAAGAAAGAAACTGGGATGCTGGAGAGTGTCCAGAGAAGGGAATGGAGCTGGGAGAGCTCTAGAGCGTAAATCTGATGAGGAGCAGCTCAGGAGGCTGGGAGAGCTCAGTCTGGAGAAAAGGATGTTCAGGGGAGACCTTCTCACTCTCTACAAGTCCCTGACAGAAGGGTGGAGCAAGGTGGGGACTGGGCTCTGCTCCTGGGTAACGAGCAACAGGATGAGAGGAAAATTGTGTCATGGGAGGTTTAGATTGGATATTAGAGAAAATTTCTTTTTAGAAGAGGTTATAAAGCACTAGAAAAAGCTGTCCAGGCTAGTGGTGTTCACCATCCCTGGAGGGATTTAGAAGCCGTTTGGATATGGCATTTGGGGACATGAGTTAGTGGTGGCCTTGGCAGTGCTGGGGGAATGGTTGGAATAGAGTAGAATAGAATAGGATAGGATAGAATAGAATAGACTATTTCATTTGGAAGGAACCCATAACAGTCACATCATCCATCTGCATTTTAATTTTGTTTTGTCAGTAGAGCAGGTTTGGGGTGTGAAACTTCTCCCTTTCTACTAGTTTGCAGAGATCTTTGTATCCTGCATGTGGGGGAATTTTAGCATCTCCTACATCCCTCACCTGTGGGCATCATAGAATCAGGATAAAGGCCTGTCCTCCACTCCAGGGTCTTGGGGTGGGAAAAGAGACACCCAGCCCCCCAGCCCTTTCCCCTCTGCCATGTGGGTCAGCACCACCTGGCTGGACGTAGAGTTTCAGGAGCCTTAAAAGCCTCTTTTTCCCTTGGTGCTCTGCAGCCCTGCAGCCCACCCTGCATGAGTTACCTGCAGCTGCAGGGAAAGCTCGGGTGCCACAGCAGAGCCAGAGCCAGGGCACTGGGTCCTGCTCCCTGTGCCACCCCCTCAGCTTGAAGACTGTCCTGTCACAGCTTCCTTGAGGAAGAGCCAGTATCTCCTTTTAGGCCCGTGGTTAACACAGTGTGCTTTGTTTTCTCCCTGACAGGTGCTTTGATGGGAAGAACTACCCTGGGTGCTACCCCTGTGCCCAGAGACACCTTCCCATCCCGTGACACCTCTGCGAAGTCTCTTACGCAAGAGAAGAAACTGCCCACTGGGAATACAGCCAACAGCACCCCCTCTGTGCCAACGAAGGAGAAAGTAGGTGACCTTTCCTCTTGCCACTTGCATTTCTTTCATGTCCTTGTGCACTCCCCGTGGTTAGGTTTTCTGTTGCAGTGTCACACTTTGAGCTGGTGATGAATTTATTGAGGGTTTTTTTTCCACCCACTGTGGTGTTCACGTTACCATCCACGCACTGTATGATGGAGCATGGGAGAAGGGAGCCAAACTCTGTTGGGCTTTGACTCCTTATTTCCCTGCCTTACCTTGCCAGTCAGTCTCTTGGCTTCCAGGTGCTGTTTTCCACTGCTCCCTTCACTGCCTGGCTCCCCTTCCTTCTTGCCTGCCTCTCTCCTTGTCTCCTTCCCCTCCCTGTTACCTGCGACCCAGCCTCGTTAGAGGCAGATGTGGGGACTGTGTTGAAGTGGGTTTGTGTGGGACCTGTGTGCCCAAGACCAGACCACTGGGTGCTTCCCTTGACACCCAACCCCTCTCCTTGTCTCCTAAAGGTGCTCCCGGCCTCGGCAAACCCTTTCCCGGGCACAGCTGTGGTAGGCAGCTCTGAAGGCATGGCTAGGAGATCAGCTTCCCGGGTGAGCTCTGCCACGAGCATCTGGGCATCTCACAGTGATGAGGAGAAGGAAGGGGAGCTCAGCAAGCCAGGCATCCTCATGTCCACACCTCGGGGCAGCCCAGAGGTGGCCGGCAGATGCCCGCGCTCTCAGGAGCCCAGCAATCCCTGTTCCACCACCTCCAGTAGCCTTGGTCTCAGCAGTGACCCAATCCTGGTGAGCAGGGATAGCCTGAGCTCAGGAGGAACGTTCCCCAGGGTCTCCTCAGTTTGTGCAGTCCCCAGAGAAAAGGAGGCATCTGGAGCAAGCAGAGACTCCTGTCCTGCTCCGAGCTGGGACAGCAGCTCCCTGGGCACCCATGAGGTCCGTGTGGATCATCACCCCAGCATCCAGCTTGGAGCCGGCAGCGACGGAGTCAGTCCCCTTGGAAGCTCCGTGAATTTCAACTCTGGCAGTGGCCACGATGCTGCCACCAGCTCCCCTCAGGCCAGAGTCCCGAAGAAGGACAGCAGTGGCCTGTCCCTGCTGTACATCCTTCCAGCTGTTGGCATCGTTTCTGCCGTGGCATTCGCTGTGTACGCTCGGCTGCGGAAATAGTGGATGGGATAGCCCAACCGTGACTCAGCCGGGGGGATTCCTCTGGCAACAGGATTTTGGCCAATGCATTTGAAGCCTGAAGAGTAGCAGAGGGCAGTAGGGGCGTTGTTAAATCTTTGTCTGGAAGGTTCTGCTGGAAGAGGCCTTGGTACATGATGCTGTTGGGTTTGGGCCTGTTCCCTCCCATTTACCAACCATCTTCTTGGCTGTAGCCTTCTCTTTCTACACCCCTGGAAGAAGAGGATCTTGCTCCAAAATGATCCATTAAGTCAAAACGGAAAGCACTCATGGTGATTCTCCATGTTGCAATTGTTTGGTCCCAGGAGGCCTCAGGGAAACATATATAAGAGTGACCTCCAGGTCCCTTTGTGCAGTCCAGCCAGGAAAGGTTGTGCAGATATCCTGTAACAGCCCTGATTTTCTTGGCCCTGCTCATCTTGGCTTGAAAATGTGCCCAAGGGCGGGCAGCAGCCTCCACCTGACGTCTCAAGTTCAGTTTGCCTTACTTGGTGCTGCTCCTTCTGGGATTGCTTCAGGTAGTACTGACTCTGGGGATAAGCATGAGGGTCAGGAAAGAGCTGCATCTAACCACTGTTATCAAGGATCAGCTTCATTTCACCCCCTCTAGGCAGGGAAAGGGGTTTCTGATTTAAGAGGAATGTTTCAGGCAATGCCAACTTCAAGCAGACTTGGTCCCATAAAAGGTTGTTGGGTGTCTTTGATTTTTAGGCTGGATTTTTAGAGCTTGGTTGGAAGGGTAGATGGAGCTCTTGCCCTTCCTGATACCTGTTGCTGTGGGATAGGGGCACAGGAACCTTTTGTCCAGGCTGGGACACAGGATCAACTGCACACTGCAGCAGACAGCACCAGAGTCTGAGATGCTCTGGGCTATGGGGAGACCTTGTAGCACCTTCCAGTGTCTAAAGGGTTTGGAACAAACTGGTCTTGGGGAAGGTGTCCCTGCCCATGGCACAAGGCTGGGATGAGATGCTCGTTAGTGGCCCTTCCAACCCAAACAATTCTGATTCTAAAATATGGTAGAGCAGTGAAGAAGCAACAGCCTGGAGTAGGAACGTTGCTCCAGCTTGCTCCAAGCCCCATTCAGCGTGGCCTTGAACTCTTCCAGGGATGGGGCAGCCACAGCTTCTCTGGGCAACCTGTGTCAGTGTTTCACCACCCTTGCAGGGAAGAATTTCTTCCCAGTATCCCATCTATCCCTGCCCCCTGACAGTGGGAAGCCATTCCCCTTTGTGCTGTCACTCCAGCTCCTTGTCCAAAGTCCCTCTCCAGCTCTCCTAGAGCCCATTTAGGTACTGAAGGCTGCTGGAATGTCTCTTCCGAGTTGTCTCCAGGCTGAACAGTCCCAACTCTCCCAGCCTGGCTGCAGAGCAGAGGGGCTCAGTCCTGTGGCCTCCTCTGGACTCACTCCTCATCCTTCTTATGTTGGACACAGCACTGCAGGTGGGGTCTCACCTGAGTGGGGCAGAGGAGCAGAATCACTTCCCTCATCCCCCTGTGTCCAGTAACTTACTCATCCTGAATTTCTGCCATCAGCACAGCTTCCCAAAATCCGCTCTTCCTGCTGGCAGGGAGCTCAGCCCTCTGGGGCCTGGCTGCAAAGTGCAGCCATCACACCTGGAGCTAGGCCTGTGGTGGGAAAAGTCCATCAGCCCTCAATGGCTGCTCCTCCCTCCCAATAGTTTCCTTCTGCCCAAAAATCCAAGAAGTGCCTCCATAGAACTAAGGACAACCAATACATGCAAGAGGGAGGTGTTGATTTAGGTGTGTCAGGGCTGCTTTCCAGAAGAGCTCGAGGTGTTCATTCCTTGCCCTGTGCCTGGTGCTGAAGGAGGAAGGGACAGTCCTTTAAACACACTCAGCCCCCTCTGCCAGGAATGTGGGGGCTGCTCGTCCTGTTAAAGATAAACTGGTTATCACTCCCCAATGGGAGGGACAGGAAGGGACTTGCCTTCTCCACACTTTCTGTAATTCAGGGGAGATCCATGAGATCCCAAACCAGCTGCATCCATACCAAGGCCCTCTTCTTTGATGCTTTACTTGCCTGTGAAATTCTTCCCATGTTTTTCCATACATTTAAGCAACAGCTTGTACGCTTTGCCTTTTCATGTCGGATTTCTCTTGTGAAACAGCTGGTTTGTCACCACCTCAGACTGGAGAAAGCACATGTTCAGATTGCTGCTGTGAAGTGCCGGGATTTTCACAGTTGTTATGTAGCACTTTAAAGCCTCATTGGCAGGAGATGGTGCAGGAGGGAGCTGTATCCCAGCACATCTTTTACTAACAGGCTAAAAAGCCTTTTACTAACTATAATAAATTGGTTTGATGCTTCACACTTGATTTGTGATTTGTGGGATGAAGAGCGGGAGGTTGATGCTGCTGTGGCTGGAGGGAATGCTCTGAAGGGCTCTGTTGGCAGAGGCCATCGGTGCCAGGAAGAGGTGACAGTGCTCAGGGACAGCTTCCAGACGTCATTTTGGAGCAAGCACAGGACCTGGTCCAGAGGATGCCCACCATGACAGGTCTTCCTGGTGGTGGTAGGATGCCCAGGATGAAAACAGGGAAGGTGGTTCCCGAGGCAGCAAACAGCTGAGCTGCACAGGTCAGGATGTTGTCACCACAGAGGAACCGGACAGGTTCTGGGAGGAGAAACGCCCCAAGCATCTGCAGAGTGTTGCAAACTTGAAGGGTGAAACAGAGCTACAAGGAGCTGTGGCTGGAAGGACCCTTAGGACTGGATGTGGCCAGGTGGACACAGTGCACAGGTATGTGCTGAGCTTGGTACCCACCCAGGCCAGGATGCTGCTTTATTCATTATCCACGTTTTCTGGTTGAATTCTATCCTGGGATCCTGCCCAGAAAAGGGGCACGTTTTCCATGCTGGGCCACCTTAGCTACTCTGGGTTCAGCTCTGGAAGTGCTGCTCCTCTCTTCTTGTGGCCTGAACAGCTCTGACCTGCAGAACAGAGGCACCAACATCCCTAAACCACTGTTCACCCCCCGTGTGCTGTTTGGGGACAAACAGGAAACTTTTGGGAGGGAACAGCCCTTTCCTGTGCCCTCTCCATGCTCCCAAGGGCTCTGCTCTGTCCCAACAGCTGAGACACCCCAGGAGCTTCCCTTGCTTTCTGCTTTCCCAGCTCCAGCTGTTACAGCCCAGGTGTGTCAGACACAGCCAGCAGGGGTTGGAAGTACTCAAGAGCTTTGGGCAGCTCAGCAAGCTCATTTTTTACCCAAATGAAAGCAACGCCGCTCTGAAGGAGATTATTTGTGTCCAGAGAGCTCATCCTTTATCTCCTGTCACTGCCAACCCCATTTATCCACTTCCTCCACTCGCCCAACAGGATATTAAAATACACCAACTAAATTTGACCAATCCCTTTGTCCCATTTTCACTCCAGCAACCAGAATTCAGCAAATTTTCAGGGAAAATGATCACACCTTTGTGGAATGTTGGTCGCTGATCCTTCAGGTATCGAATTAATGCCTGAGGATTGTGCTGAGCTGGGATTACCTCGGGGCAGGTGAGGAGCACCCTGGGTCACCGTGCTGCTTGGTGTGCTCTGGATGTGTCAGACAACAGTTAACATTCCACACGGGAATCTCCATCGCCTTACAACAACGGGAGCCGTTATGGCATCCTGTAGTCTGGGAATCTGTGTTTTTCTTTTGAATTTTCAACCTGTTGGTTGTTACTTACACCCCTCTTCATGGTTGTTTCAATTTTTCCACCACCTGGAGTTTTCCTGCTGCGCTTGTTGATAAACGTGGGATCAGGGTTTAAAGAACAGAGATGTATCCACGCTAGGATTGTGTTGGGATGTAAAGGAGAGCTAAGGATTTTAAGATCTTAGGAGGAAATCCTTCCCTGTGAGAGTGGGCAGGCCCTGGCACAGGGTACCCAGAGAAGCTGTGGCTGCCCCTGGATCCCTGGAGTGTCCAAGGCCAGGCTGGACATTGGGGCTTGGAGCATCCTGGGATAGTGGAAGGTGTCCCTGCCTATGGCAGGGGGTGGAACGAGATGGTCTTTAAGGTCCGTTCAGGCCCCGCATAGTGCGTGGCAGATCCGCCCCACGTCTATAATGATCGTCATCTGCATATGCAAATCATATTCAAATAAGCCCCATCGGCGCGGCCCAGCCCAGCCGAGCTTACTGCAGTTCTTCCCTTCGGCCCCCCGCGTTGCCACAGTTACTCAGCTGTCAATCACCGCGCCTTCTCCCGCCCCATCTGAACAACTCTCTCAGTCATTGGGCGGTTGCCTTGTCAATCTCGCCGCAGAGGAAGCCCATAGGCTAGCGCTGCCGCATATCGACCCGCCTCACCTGGGCGCACGCTTCCGATTGGGCAGCGGCGCTTGTCACTCTATGCG
>VXAX01003553.1:145148-163563 GCA_013399835.1 Leptocoma aspasia
GGGTGATAATTGTCCAGCATGGCCAATTTGGGAGCAACACTATGGGGTGATGGCATGGGGGCAGCACTGTGGGACAGTGATATGGGCTCAGCAGGTTGGGCTGAAGAATGGGACAAGCTGAACTCCAAGAGCTCTAGGAGGTTTAGGGTGAGGCGACACCTGCCTGGTGGGGCAGGACATGGGATGGGGTTGTGGCAGATGCTGAGGTTCCCAAATTGGGGGCCTTGGATGGGAAGGAAGCTCCTATCCTGGCGCTTCCACCCAAACCTGGTGACAGAGGATAAGGAAAAAGGCACAGCAGGACAGATGGAGGGACGAGGGTTTGAGGTTGTGGGGCTGGACTGGTAACTGTGAAAGCAAAGCAATGGGGAGCAAAGGGAGTAGTTTAAATTTTGGGAGGGAAGAACCTGACAGGTTTGGCAGGAGCTGGACATGGATCAAACCAGCCTTTCTAAGGGAAAAAAAAAATCCATAGAACCACGTTTGTAAATGTCGTATTGGAAACAGCAAAATGGATGGCAGCCTTCATTTTGGGAGCAGCAGGAGCTGCTGTGCAGGTGCCGTGGCTGTCCCTGACTTCAGCCATATTTGAGGAATAACCGAGAGATTATTCCTTGACTTCTGCTGGAGTCCTTCCTCCTGGAAGGAAATTCCCATACCCTGAGAATGAAACAGCCTCTGTGTAATTCCTTGGTACCTGCACAGCTGTTAAAAAGGTGTGAGCAAGGAATCTGGGCTGAAAAGGGAGCAGGATTCTGCTGTGACTGGCAGTGTCGAGACACTGTTGTTACCATATTTATGGGAAGTTTTAAGCGTGTTCCTGCTCTTTTTTTTTTTTTGGTTGCCGGTGAAAAAGGCAGCTTCTCTTCTGCCCTTAGTGTGAAAAATAGGAATAGAGGTCCATGAGGCTGTTAATTAGAGACCTGTTAAAAGGCTGCAGGGACATGAAGGAGATCTCTGGTATGAAAATGAGGGAGCACTCAGAGCTCTGCATTAGGTGATAATTTTTGCCTTGCTCAGGCCAATTTCTGTGTCTTCTCTGGAAAATGTGCATTAAAGTTGGATACTGAGAGTGGCATGGGATACTTTAGGAAAACAGGTGTTCTGGCAGCTTTCAGAAAAGGGTTTGCATGGAGTCTAGAAGGTCAGCATGGTGGGATTTGGGCTTACAGTGTAGTCTGACTTTCCTAAATTATTGTGATAAGTGGAAGAGAAGTGTGCTGGAGCAAGTGTGTCCCTTAGCGGGGACAATGCCTGATGTCCCAATCAGTCATGTTTGGAGTTAAAACTCTCCATCCCACCTTAAGGAAGACTCGAGCTGAAATGAAAGGAAAGCACTTAATGGGTGTGGGATCAAAGATGTCCTACTTTAGATGCCACTTGTCTGCTGCTGGCATGTGGCAAACGAGCTGGGTGACCTTGAGGCTTGTGTTGCCTGGCTGTGCTGGCAGATGCCCTGGCAGATGAGCCCCACTTCCCCAGGAATGAAAGGATCTCAGCAGGCTCGTGATCCTCCTTCCTCCTCAGCCCTCTGAGCCTGTCATGTACAGTCAGGGCTGTTTCACTGCAGAGAGCAGGAAGAGGGCTGGATTTGGGATAGATCTGAAATAAACACTGCACCCACTATGCCAGCTGTGTGCTTTCATACTCCTTGGGCTTTTAAATTCCCTGGAAATTTAAATTCCCTGTTTGAAAGTCATGTGGAAGTGGTGCTTGGGGACATGGATTAGGGGTGAAGATGACATTGCTGTGTTAACAGTTGGAATTGATCTTGGAGGTCTTTTCCAGCCTGAATGATTCTGTGAAATGTTTCCTGGTGCACTTGAGGGGCTTTACTGCAGATGCTGGGATTTTCCATGTGCCCCTGGCAGAAGAGGGAGAAGTCAAGGGCACTGTTGCTTTCAGGAGGGACTGAGAAGTGTCCCTGAAAACATGAAGTGGAGATTGTTGAAGCTTTGGAGTGTTACATTGGGGAGGGGAGTCTGACAGGGTTATTCTTGCAGGCAGACACGTCATACACAAAAACTTCATCAGATTCAGGAACAGTACAGGAAAATTCCCTTCTGGTACTGAATTACCAGTGCCAATATTGAAATCCATACTTAAAAATTGGGCTGGGAAGTAATGAGGATATTCCCATCATGTTCATAAGGGAACTGTGGCTGTGGGCAGGGTGAAGTGCCAGGCAGAAACCTGATGATGGTCATAATGACCCGGGGAATGTTTTTTTAATGAATCTTTTTTATAAGAGAAAGAGATCAACATTTCAGTTCATCAGCTTTCCCCCTTTTCCCTTTCCTCCACTCTCTCCCTGCTCATCCTGAAATCTTGGGATATTCAACAGAAATGAATTTAGGTTATTTCCCTGGAGAGCAAAATGTGCTTCTCCCTTCTGTAGCTCGTTTGTTTGTTTCCTGAGAAAATATTTTTGCTCTTCAACTGATCCCTTTTTTAAAGGTTTTACTGTCTTCTGTCAGGATCATGCAAAGACATAATGGATGTATGACTTTAAATTTTCAGTTTACAAAGTATCCAAGGAAAGGTGAAAATAAAATGCTGTTTTGTCACCTCTTTTGTAGTACATAATTTAAGCTTTGATGTTTGAGTGTTTTGGAATGGTGTATGAAATATGAATTCCTATCAGAGCCAGTTTTTAGGGATGGGAGGAGATGTAGACTTAGTGTCACTTTATGTTAAATGCTAATGAATTGTATTTTTTCTCAGCTGTAAAATTTCCAGCATGGTGTAACACTATTAAAATACAACATTGAATATTTCAGAGTGAGCCTAGAGGTGCTGTCACACACTGAACTAAATCATCAGACTAATCTTTTTAGCTCTTGATATAATTGGCTCAGAAGTTAAGGATCACTCTGAAATACAATTCGAGCTGCTTGTTTTGTGATGAAAATCCACCATGGAGATCTTTAATTATATCACCTCTTTCATCTTGACAGTTCTGCAGCTTCCAGAATAAGTCTGTTGAGGGCTTTTTTATTTACTCAGTGTCCAATTTTATGAAGTAATTTACATATCAGATAAAGGCAATTTCTTTTTATTGCCCTGAAGGTCTTACAGTCTGACTGCAAAAGGGATTTGAAGGGAGGGTGGCAGCTCTTGCTGTGGGCACATGAAGTATCCTGGAGCTTTTCTGGGATTGTTTAGTCAGAGCTGTGAGCCCTTAACTTTGTTGGCAGACCAGTCTTTTGTTTGTTGCTGCATATCCATAGATCTGCACCTGAGAAGAAGGTTTGTTTTTAAGACAAAGAGCTGTTTATATGAAAATATAGAGAGAGCTGCTTTTAAAATTGCTCAAGGAAAGCAAAACTTTGTCAGGCCAATGGTTTGAGTTGGGAGGGACCTTCAAGACCATCTCATTCCACCCCCTGCCAAGGGCAGGGACACCTTCCATTAGTACAGGTTGTTCTAGCCTGGCCTTGGACACTTCCAGGAGTGGGGCAGCCACAGCTTCTCTGCCCAGCTCACTGAGAATGGGCTTCCTGGCTCTCATCCTCCAAAAAAGCAACACAGTTTCTTCAAGGAGACAGATTGTGAGAGGTTTGGAGACAGATTGTGAGCTGAGAGGAGAGGATTTCCTGCCTTTCTTGGACATGCCCAAACACCCAAGGAACAACTAAACACTTGCCAGAAGGTGCTGGGCAGGAGGGGAGCCCAGAGGTCCATACAGCGATGTGCTTCCCATGCCAGCCTCGGGATTTGCCATCCTTCCCATTGTTCTGGGGCTGGTGAGCTCTTGGGAAGGAGACTCTTCCCTCACAGAGAGCTCCAAGTAGCAGCAGGGAGGAGGTGATGAGAGGCAGCATTTGCATTTCATGCCCTGGCCATTGATGCTGGTGTCTGGTTATTCCAGTAGAACCTTCTGACTGAGCAGAATCAGCCTCGGGGATGCCCAGAGGGCTCCTGGATGCCAGCAGTTCTCCTGCTGCTCCTCGAGATCTGCAGCAGCTCTCTTGGAAAAATTGCTTCAGAGGCTTAAATGGGAGAAATCTCTGGATGGCTTTCATCTGCTGGGAAAAAAAAAAAATCAGTGTTTCAGGAGAAATCTTGGTGGCAGATGGTGATGGCGTTGATCCAGGAGAGCTTCCTCCTCCCTCCCTTGGATTTTTCTAGTTCTCAGACATGGAAGAGCTGTTGCTGCCCTGCATGTTCCTGTTGGATGACTTCCTCTAAGTGTCAGGAAAAAAATCCCCAGTTCTTCATGTCCTTGGAATAATTTCCTTCTCTTGTTTGTGAGCCATTCCCCTTTCCTACAAAAAAGAGTTTGTAGGGAAGTTTTGTCTCTGTAATGGATTGAGTTCTCCAACAGGTGTTATTGCATAGGGAATCCTTCACAGCCTGGGAAAGAAGTACTTAATTTTGAGCTCACATGCTTCTTCCTTGGATTCTTAACCTGTGGCTTGGATGTATATAATGAAGGATCCATAATTAACAATCATTTGGGGTAAGATAATTACCTTAATAGTCTGTCTTTTCGAATTTATCCCTGGTGACTTAGGGAAGGTACAGCTGAGCTGCTGGCAGATGGAGAACACCAGCTGCTCCGTGTGGAGCCTTTCCAGCTGGTGCTGCAGGGAGGTGTGAGCCAGCTCTGGTTGGAAGTTGTGTCCCACCTCAGGGGGTTGGATTTTCTTTTTAGGGCCAGTGCTGAGTGGAGATAGTGACCCCTGAGCCCAGCCTGGCTGCAGTTACTCCCAGCTCTGCTGGCATCATTCCTGTTCCCTGTTCCTGGTGAGACAGATAGTGGATAACTGGTGTGGTTTAACTCCAGGCCCAAAACAAAACTAAATTAATGTATAATAAAAAATCAAAGATCTTTATGGTTCTGGGTTTGGGATGAAATTTCCAAGGAGCTGCTCTGTTTTTTTGTGACCAAGAAAGCTGCCTAAGCTGATGGACCCAGTTGGTGTTTGCCCTGAAATCTGGAAGGTTTGTGTTGCTGAGTGTAGGAGTTTTTGAGCTTCACTACCAACTTTAAAACAAAGATGTTATTTCACTGAAGCTGTGCATGTGCTACCAGCTGAGTGCTGGGAAGTGGGAGCCTGTTAGCCTGTGATGGAGCAGCCCCTATGGCATTTTTAGGCATGTTGCTTCAGAGCACTGTGGTTTTGGATGTTTGTCTTTCCTTCTGCACATCAGTGAGGCCATCTCCTCTCTCTCCAGCCCAATCCAGCCTCTGCTCTCTCCCCATTTTTACCCCTGTGTAGCCTGGCAGAGGGAGTTTGGAGGAAGATGGTTGTCTAAATGCAATAGTGGGAATGCTTTAAAAAAAACCCAGTGGACTTCAGAATGCAGAAATCAAATGGCATGTTCTGACAGGAATAAATCCATTCCAAAAATGATAGAATCATGGAATGGTTTGGATGGGAAGGGACCTTAAAGATCATCTGCTTCCAGTCCCTCTGTCTTGGACACAGGGATACCTCCCACTATCCCAGGGTGCTCCAAGCCCCATCCAGCCTGGCCTTGGACATTTCAGGGATCCAGGGGCAGCCACAGCTTCTCTGGGCACCCTGTGCCAGGGCCTCACCACCTTCACAGGGAACAATTTCTTCCTAATATGTAAATGTCTCCTTTTAGTTTCAAACCTTTCCCCTTTGTCTTACCATTATCTGCCTGTGTAAAAGTCCTTGGATTGCTCCTGCTCCCTCCCTCTGTTGGGCTGCCATTCACATTCCTTTCCCTTTCATTCATGAAAAGTTATTTTTGTGTCTGTTCTTGTTTGAAGTAAATGCCTCCGAAATGGAGAGTGATTGGGATTTGGATGTGTCTCTGAAAATAGAGCTTGCATCTTCTTTCAAGATTTCCTTTGGTGATGGTTGGGGGTGGCCTCTATGGAAATACATAAAAATAACTCAGTGGATTAAAAATACTGTGGGGAGCTGCCAGTGCCAGCAGCTCCTGGGAGCTGGAAAGCTCTGGAAGGGCCTGTACAGCCACCAGATAAATCTGCCTAGGAGAGAATGTGTCCTCCAGCTTGTCAGGCTGCTGCCTGTGCAGAGATTGTTCCCTGAAGAGCCTGGCACGAGGGATTCTTGCTGCAAAGGGGGAGGAATGAGGGCTTCTCCATGTTCCACCCTTATCTGTTTGCAGATAAGGAATTTTAACTAAAACCCGAGATCCTGTTTTCCAAAGGAATGTTGGTAACATCTATGGTGGAACATGTCCAGGGCAGGGAATGGAGCTGGGAAGGGTCTGGAGCACCAGGAGCAGCTGAGGGAGCTGGGAAAGGGGCTCAGCCTGGAGAAAAGGAGGCTCAGGGGGGACCTTGTGGCTCTGCACAACTCCCTGCCAGGAGGGGACAGCCAGGGGGGTCGGGCTCTGCTCCCAGGGAACAGGGACAGGAGGAGAGGGAACGGCCTCAGGCTGGGCCAGGGGAGGCTCAGGTTGGATATTTGGGAAGGTGGTCAAGTATTGGAACAGGCTGCCCAGGGCAGTTTTGGAGCCCCCATCCCTGGAGGGATTTAAAAGCCATGTGGATGTGGCACTTGGGGACGTGGATCAGTGGTGGCCTTGGCAGTGCTGGGGGAATGGTTGGGATTGTGGAGGTCTTTTCCAATGTTTATGATTCCATTATTCAGGTTTATTTTCTGAAGTTCCTTTTTTCCTTCTGGAAGCTACCATAAGGGTTGAATCCTGTTCCCTTAAGCCCTAACATGTGGCTACATTTTTCCCTTTGCTCTGGATCCTGTGCTTCTCCTTAGCTCCAGCCTCTCTTTTAGCTCATTAATAGTGATATTAATCTGTTCCAGTTCCCAGCTCTAATCGCAGATTCCATCAGATCAGGGGTTTCTCTTGATCTTTTCCAAGAAGCTCATTATCTAACACGGCTGTAAATCTTGCTGGGCCTGACACTGATGCATATTTTGTACCATGGGGGAATTTGACTAATAAAATAATCCAATTAGACATTTGTTTTTGTCTCCCTGCGGCATCTTAGATTACTTGTCTACCTCAGCTCTGTGTTGTAATTAGGGAACGTTTGTACATCTCTTTGATGTAAAAGCACTGGTGTTATCCGTGGCTCTGGCTCTGGTTCAGAACTTGGGAAAAGGAATAGCTGGGGATTAAACCTGCAACAGGATCTGGCAGGGCTATGGAAGCTGTCAGACCTGTGGGGAGGGATGTCAGTGTTTGAGTGCTGTACAGCAAATATTCGGGGCTCCTGAACACGAGGGATCTCTGAACAGAGACAATATTCCTGAAAATGGAGAGACCACATGGGTCCTTAGAGAACTGCCTTAATTAATTCAACAAAAACTGTTTTCAGTGGAATCACAGGATGGCTTGGGGGGAAGGGACCTTAAAGACCATCAAGTTCCAACCTCCTCCCGTGAGTAAGGGCACCTTCCACTAGAAAGCTGCTTGTGCTATGGCTGTGCCATACCCTGTGTCATTTTCTCTTGTCTTCTCTCTCCAGTCTTTCCCTGGTTTGGCTTGGACATCGGGGGGACCTTGGTCAAACTGGTTTATTTTGAACCCAAAGACATCACGGCCGAAGAGGAAGAGGAAGAAGTAGAAAACCTCAAAAGCATCCGCAAATACCTGACATCAAACGTAGCCTATGGCTCCACGGGCATTCGGGATGTGCACCTTGAGCTCAAGGACCTTACCCTGTGTGGACGTAAAGGCAATCTGCACTTTATACGCTTTCCTACCCATGACATGCCTGCTTTTATCCACATGGGAAGCGAAAAGCACTTCTCGAGCCTCCACACTACCTTATGTGCCACGGGAGGTGGAGCCTACAAATTTGAGCAGGACTTTCGCACAGTAGGCATTTTTGGCTTCTATACCATTAGGATCTGGTAGTGACGTTTCTTTGAAAGCTTAAAACTAGAAACCTTTCTCTGCACACTCTAAAACTTGTCTAAATCTTTGTTTTGATGCTGTCCTTAACTCCACTTAAACTTGGCATGTGGAGTCAAGTTGGCATTTCCAAATTAAAACACTTCCTGCCCTGAATGTAGCTCTAAAATTATTCACTAGTGATCTTTCTTACAAATACTTCTATTTTTAATCTCTTCTTTTGCTAATCTCAGTCTTTTTGTTGGTTTTTTTTTTTTTTTACTCATTGCTGTCTTGTGCTTTATTTTCTTTCTTTGCTCGCCTGGTTTCATTTCTAACACCTGTGTGAATGAGCTGATTGAGGTTCAGGCAGATTTGATGATAAATGTAACTGTCAGGAAGTTCATAGTTGGGGTTGGACATCATCATGTGGCTTCATTCTAAGTGGGATCCTTGTTCATGGTGAAAAACGTGATAAATATTTGTTTACTCAGGGCTTGGAAAAATGCAAATAAAGAGGCCTTTAGAGAATAATTAGGAGTGAAAACCCTCTAAGATCATCAAGTCCAACCGTTCCCCCAGCACTGCCAAGGCCACCACTGACCCATGTCCCCAAGTGCCACATCCACATGGCTTTTAAACCCCTCCAGGGATGGGGATTCTACCACTGTCCTGGGCAACACAACCATTTCTGTTAAGTTTTTCCTAATATCCCATTTTGTGTGGTCAAGGCTGTGACATGAGGTGAAAACGATTTTATAACTTCCTCGCTGTTTTTTGATGTTCCTTTGGATGGGTTTTTTGGGATATTTTGGTCAAACAATGCAAATCCCTCCTCATTTTTCCTGGCTTTTCATACCACTACCTCAGCATCAAGGCCTAAATCAGGCCTGTGGGAGTTGCTGGAATTCTCTCAGTGTCCATCTGGGGATCCAGATTGTTTTCCCCTGTTCCTCACCTGAGGGCTGTGGTACTTAGGAGTCCCTGTGCTCTCCTGTGATCCATTCTCCCTCAGCCTCTGCAGGGAGCATGGACATAGCTGGATTGAGCTGGCAGTGAATGCATTTTTCCAGCCTTGAGCATAAACGCTTCAAATCCCTGGCTACTTCTTCAATATTCCTCTTTTTTCCTTCCCACCAGATGGGTGACCTTGAGCTTTGCAAGCTCGATGAGCTGGATTGCCTTATCAAAGGAGTGCTGTACATTGATTCTGTGGGATTCAATGGACACTCAGAGTGTTACTATTTCGAGAACCCAACGGATGCTGAGAGGTGCCAGAAGCTCCCGTTCAACCTGGAGAATCCCTATCCTCTCCTTCTGGTCAACATTGGCTCAGGGGTCAGCATTTTGGCTGTCTATTCCAAAGACAACTATAAACGGGTAACAGGCACCAGGTGAGTGCTGGGGGGTAAAGGGACTTGGATTTTAGGGTCTGGAGCACATTCCTGCTTTGTAAATGGCATTTTCAGGGACAAGCTGCAATAAAGGTGGTGAGGGGAATGACCAAGCTCCTGCTCTTACTGCAGTTACTCCCTGCCAAAAAAGATCCCTCCTGGAAAAGAGGATCTGGATTTCGTGGCTTGGAGTCTTTACTGCAGCCAGTCTTCATCAAAGCTGTTTTTTCAGTTACTCTGCTGCAGCAATTTAAGGGCTTTATTTATTTCTTTTATGAGATCACGTAGTTTAAGATTGTTAACAACTCTTAGCTTTGGTCCAAGAAGTGGAGATTTCCATCCTGACTTCCAAAAATTGGTAGATTTTGGTGGAAGGGATAATGGCATAGCAGTAATTCCCCAGTTGCTGCCCATCTTGAAGATGTGGCTTTTGTGTCCTGGCAAAGTCATAAAGTTCTGTGGCTTTAAGCTTTCCTGGATTCCCTGAAAGGTAATAGTAGTAATAATAATGATAATAATTGTGGATTCCCTCAGTACAGTTCTTACTAGATTCTATGAGTGGCATCTCTGTGCTGTAAAGTGAACAAGTTAGGATTTTTCCCCCAACTTTTGGATATCTCTGCCCTGGCACTCCAGTTATCCCTTAGGACTAACATTTATTTACAGATTAACATCTCTGGATGCTGGGAAGAAAGTGGACAGAGAAGATAAAAAAATGGAGGTCTCATGTCACAGCATGGCCTGTGCAGAAGGCTGTGAGGGATTCCTTACAGGCTGTAGGTTATGTGAGAGGAACAGACTTTAGGGAAAATGCTGCCTTTCCCAGATGGTGCTCCCTAAAAAAAGAGGTCAGGAATGGAGTGACCTGAGCTAACTGGGATGCAGGGCTGAACAATCTGAGCTTTCATTTTCATTTTGCTTTACTTGCAGCCTTGGAGGGGGAACCTTCTTTGGGCTGTGCTGCCTTCTGACAGGCTGCTCCACGTTCGAGGAGGCCCTGGAGATGGCATCCCACGGGGACAGCACCAAGGTGGACAAACTGGTGAGGGACATCTACGGAGGAGACTACGAGCGCTTCGGGCTGCCAGGCTGGGCTGTGGCATCCAGGTAAGGCCCTGCCTGGCTCTCATTTTGGTTTTGTTTCCCCTGGAGGTCCTGCAAGGATGAAAAACTGGATTTAGGTGCCTTAGGAGAGCAACCATTCCTAAGAGATCTAAGTTATGGATAGCAGTGCTTTTTAAAGTTAGAAATCAGTCCTTCAAGATGAATCACTTTGGTTAAATTAACAGTTCCCATTCTCCCCTGGAATTCTGATGGGACCTTTAACCCCAAAACTGTCTTTACAGCTTTGGAAACATGATGAGCAAGGAGAAGAGGGAATCTGTCAGCAAGGAGGACCTGGCCAGGGCCACTTTGATCACCATCACCAACAACATTGGCTCCATAGCGCGGATGTGTGCTCTTAACGAGGTATTTTGGGAATCTCTTCCCTTGCTCCCTGCCTGAAACACCATCTGTGTGCTGCTGCTTGCTTGGGGAATGTGCCTCTCTCTGGGAACAGCTCTGGGAACCAGTGGGAGAGGAGGAAAGGAGGGATAGAGGGCGTAGAGGCTGGATATCTTCTCCTGTGCTGTTTTTACGAGTTGCTCTGGATTTCTTGGCCAAGCCCCACCACTGCCACGGCCGTTGGTGCATCTTTGTGCTTTCAGCTTCTTTACAGTGCTGCCTTGTTGCATTCATGTCAAGCAGCATTGTACAGGGCTATGAAAGAGCAGAGACATGCTCTGCACTCCATCCTGAGCCTGCTTCCACGGGATGGGCTGATGGAACCCAGCATCCTCCTCACTCCTCTGACTCTGTCTTTGTCGCAGCCAAAATGAGGCAAGACATGTCCTGAAAGAGTCTTGCTCATAATGTATGTGCTAATTCCTTGCTCTGGAGCTCAGCTGAATGAAAAGAGGCTCCTGAATAGTTCAGGGGAAGTGTTAATCAGTGTGGGGAAGGAAGGAAAATCCATAGAAGGATATGAGTGCAGGAGCAGGTAAGACTTGATCTGATTCCTCAGAAAGAGGAGGAACTGAATTATTTTCATGTTGGAGAACAAGAAAGCATCAGAGCTTGGATCAAAACTATTTTGGGATGGAAAAGTAAGGCTGGAAGTCTGACTTAAATCCAAAACAGTCGCTACTTGGTTGGTCTTTTTCTTTCTTTAAAAATTGTGTTATGGGCTCCTAATTAGTTTTTTTTACCCCGAGTTTAACAGTAGAGTCACTCAGCTATTTAATGATTAATCAAAGGCCAGAGCTTGGAGAGGATGGGGAGGTGGCACTTGATGATCAGTGTTCCCAGGTAGTATAAGGAATTTGTAGGAGAATCAGTTATTTTATCCAAATTCCTGAATTAGAAAGGCTGTAGTTTGGCCTGGGAATTTCTGGGAGAGTCTGGGGAAGAGGGTGGCTTAAAATGGTCTGGTCCTGCTTTCTGATGGAATTGTGTGTGGTGGTCTGCACATTCTGCCAGACACTTTCAGCAGGAACTTAATTAATGGAATTTCAGAGCCATTTAGGTTGGTGAAGTCCTTTAAGGTCATCCAGTCCAACCATTCACAGTGGTGGCCCCAGCACTGCCAAGGCCACCACTGACCATGTCCCCAAGTGCCACATCCACATGGCTTTTAAATCCCTCCAGGGATGGGGCCTCACCCTGGGTAACTGTGCCAGGGCTGCACACCCCTTTCCATGAAGAAATTTTCCCAAATATCCCGTCTGACCCTCCCCTGGCCCAGCCTGAGGCCGTTCCCTCTCCTCCTGTCCCTGTTCCCTGGGAGCAGAGCCCGACCCCCCCAGTGTCCCCTCCTGTCAGGGAGTTGTGCAGAGCCACAAGGTCCCCCCTGAGCCTCCTTTGCTCCAGGCTGAGCCCCTGCAGCTGCTCCTGGTGCTCCAGACCCTTCCCCACATGAAGTTTTCATCATTGCAAGCAGAAAATAAAATTTAGCCTTAATATTTATTTTTTTTCCCTTTGTTCCCTTGCAGAACATCAACCGTGTGGTGTTTGTGGGCAACTTCCTTCGTATCAACACCATCTCCATGAGGCTCCTGGCCTACGCCCTGGACTACTGGTCAAAGGGACAGTTAAAAGCACTTTTCTTGGAACATGAGGTAAAATTCCTTTTTAAAATTTGTCTCATGGGAAAATGCAAATCCTTGGAGCGTTCTGGAAACAGCCAAATGGAGCTGTTGGGTGCACACAGTGCAGGAGGAGCTCAGGGCTTTGCTGCTACAGCCACAGCTATATTTTATTTTATTTTCTATTTTGTCATGTACCTCTTTCCCCTCTCCTTTATATGTTGTTAAAATTACACTGAGTGTGTAATAGCCTGGAGAAGGGAAGGCTCCAGGGAGACCTTGCAGTGCCTTAAGGAGCTTCAGTAGAGCTGGGGAGGGACATGGGGCAAGGGCCTGGAGTGACAGGACAAGAGAGAATGGCTTCCCACTGCCAGAGAGCAGGGTTAGATGGGATATTGGGAAGGAATTGTTCCCTGTGAGGGTGGTGAGGCCATGGAATGGATTTCCCAGAGAAGCTGTGGCTGCCCCTGGATCCCTGGAAGTGACCAAGGCCAGTTTGGCAGGGGCTTGGAGCAGCCTGGGCTAGTGGAAGGTGTCCCTGCCATGGCAGGGGGGGGCACTGGGTATCTTTAAGGTCCTTTCCAAGCCTAGCTATTCCCTGATTCTGTGGGCATTGCTGTTCCTGTGTCAGGTGTGCGCCTGTGGATTTTCACTGGCTGTTCCCATCTGCTCCTCAGGGTTACTTCGGTGCAGTCGGTGCTCTCCTGGGACTCCTGGACTCAGCCTGACTCCCTGCAGGATCTGTGTTGGACCTATGGATTCAGGGCACTCCCTGGGCCACTGAGCCCGTGGTTTGGGGGTCACTGAGCCCATGTTTCGTGTCACAGCCCCCACTGAGACTGTTCCACTGTGGTGGCCTGTGGGGATGGGTGTCTGTAAGAGTTGAAATCCATCTGGGATTACAGCGCAGGTTTGTTCCAAAGGATGTGATTGGAATACACTGGCTGGACGTGGGGGTGTATGGGAAGGTCTGTGGGGCCTTTCAGTCCCATGGAATTGCCCTTTTTAGGTAGTTTTACTCCACGTTTAATGACGGTGACAAAGCAGAGCGGGGGCACTCTGCTCCTTCCCTTGGAGTGCCGGGTGTCCAGGTCAGTTCTGTGTTCACAATCAGAGGTTCTCCATGTGCTGGAAAATGGTCTGGGAAGGGGGAAGAACATCAGCACAGCCCTGGTGTGTGTAACTAACTCCATGTGGCCCACTGGATCCACATTGGGGCACAGCTGGGCTGTCAGCCAGGTTTTATTTATCCCTGTTCCACATGTCCTTATCTCCGTCCTAGGGATGGAAGGTGCAGCACAGCACGGGTCTGTGCCTCAGGGTGAGTCCCATTTCAGCCTCCAGCACTCCTGCACAGTCCTCAGCACCCTTTAGGATGGTGTCAGGGGTGTCAGGCAGCCTCCAGCCTTGAGATCTAAATTTGAGGATGAAATAGGGATATTTGTTGTTTGTTTGTCTGGGGTTTTCTCTCTGTTACCAAACTCCACCAAAGAGACACTTCCTTCAGTCACACTTGGATCTCTGTAATACTCCATGTTACATTTATTAATGGCTACACTCCTGTCATTTTGGGGGAATTCTCCCCTTTCCATGCATGCTGTACTCCCTCCTCTCCCTGTGCATGCTGCCACACAGCCTGAGAGCAGGATACTGCAGTGTGGAGCCCCTGTGGAAGTTGCACCCTCGGGATGGGGGGTTGGGATGGATCCTGCACGCTCAATAAACGCTCTCTAAAAGCAACGAGGTATCTGCACCTTCCCTCGGGATGGGAGCTCATGGAGACACAGCTTTGGAACTGCTCTGGCTCCCCAGTGAGCAGCTCTGTGGAGCACAGGGAAAGCCCTTCAGATCCTTCAGATCAGGTCATGGTGTCAGGGTTTATCCCAGGATATCAGAATGATCACCACCCTGACCCCAACACACCTTTCCAGTCCTGGTTTCTTCCCAGAGAAACCAATTTCCAGCTCTCTGATCCCCTTGTGAGCCTGGCTGGAAGTGCTGGACAGCCCCGAGCCCTGCCTGCCTTGTGAATCCTGCCCGGCTCTGCCCGTTGCTGTATCCCGAGATCTGAGCACTCCAGGGCGTGTTCCTTGTGTGGCGCCTCCCTCTGAAAGGGAGGAAACTACAGATTCAGAGGGTGTTTGCTTTGCTGGGTAGGTCTGTGTTTGTCTCTAAACCTCAGCTGACTCTCAGCTGGGATTCTGGACACAACCAGGGATTTGATCACAGTAAAATCAGGGAAAAGAGCACAGGGCTCATGTGGAAGGTGATCTGTGCTGGCTGGGGAGGAAGAAGTTAATTTTTCCTGCAGCCTTATGCAAGTTGCAGTTGTGTCCTGCTCTGTGTTTCACAAGGGGGTACTGGAGAGGTGAGGGCTGGGAGCAGGGTCGTACAGCTCAGGGAATGGTTTGGGTTGGAAAGGACCTCACAGCTCCTCTCATTCCACCCCTGGCATGGGCAGGGACACCTTCCACTGTCCCAGGCTGCTCCAAGCCCCAGTGTCCAGCCTGGCCTTGGACACTTCCAGGGATCCAGGGGCAGCCACAGCTTCTCTGGGCAGCCTGTTTGGGATCAGCTGAATTCAAGTTCTCATTTATTCTTCACTCCTTATGAAATCACACAAAGGTTCCCAAACTCTCCATTAAAAACATCTCCATTTCCAGAGTGCTGACTGAAGGGTTTCTAGGCTCAGCTCCTGCTGTACCACCTAAAATTTGACACACATGTACCTGGCTGGCCTTTCACCCACCTTCATGGCCAAAACTCATGGAAAAGGCACAGAAACTTTGGCTTTTGGGAATGTCCATGTGCCTGGGACCCATGTGGCTCCTCGATGTAATGGGTCAGTGCTAGGCTGGGCTGGGGAGAGTGTGGGAATCCTTGAGATGCACAGGAAAAAGCCTGGCTTTTATTAAGCACAGCAGCCTTGGCAGCAGAAGTCATCTTGCCATGGTTCTGCTGGAAAATCTCTGCAGGGCTGGGATTCCCAACAGCAATCCCACAGCCTGATCCTGAGGCACTGGTGTCCCTGGGCACAGCATCCTGCAAGTTTTCCACTTCCTCACTCCATACGTGAGTGCAACTCCTTTTTCTCTGGATTTTGGAGTAGATCCAGCACGGTCTGATCCCAGCACCAAAGTTCCTGGCTTATTGTCTACCCCTTTTTTGTAAACGGCTTGATTTTTTTTTTCTTGTTATAAAATATTACAGTTATTTTTATATGCTTCAAACCCTTTGTTTGCTTTATGTCTCGTTCTTGGAGCTCCAGTGCAGTGGGACAGATGTTGGTGGGAATGAGTAGGAATGTGCTGGGGAAATTGGGGTTGACCCCACTTGGTTTTGAGCTTACTGAAAATAATTGTTGGCAATCCTTGGTTGTTTCTTCCTCCCTGCATGTTTCAGGCTCTGGGAATCAGTTGTATTTCAAAACATTGTAAAGGAGGGGAAATTTTTTTAAAAAGAGCATTAGTTATTCTGGGGAAATTGCAGCAGTTTTGGCTTTGATGAAAAACTTCATTACTGATGATTGATATGAATGGGATTGGTGGGGAGGGTACAGCATCAATCCAGAGCAGGAGCTGTGGGGTGGGAGCACCAAAAATAACTGTTTTGTGCAGCTCGGTGGGAGAGCCAGACTTTGTCCCAGCAGTGGGAAGTCACCCAGCGAGCTCGTCATCCCAAAAATGGCTGTGAGGGCAGCCAGGCGCTCAGTCCCTCTGGATCCTTCTGGAGAAGGTGAACACAACATCGAGGGAATGGCTTCCCACTGCCAGAGGGCTGGGTTAGATGGGATATTGGGAAGGAATTCTGCCCTGTGAGGGTGGGAGGCCCTGGAATGGATTTCCCAGAGAAGCTCTGGCTGCCCCTGGATCCCTGGAAGTGTCCAAGGCCAGGCTGGACGGGACTTCGAGCCACCTGGAATGGTGGAAGCTGACCTGACCGTGGCAAGGGGTGAAATGTTTTAAAGTTTAATGTTTTAAAGTTTAATGTTCTAAAGTTCCTACTCAGCCACAGGATGCCGTGGTTTCCGTGATGTCCAGGTGGGATCCGGCACTAGAGGGCAGCAGCCCCGCAGGCAGGATCGGGGACAGCGGGACGGGGACAGCGGGACAGGACGCGTGGCAGTCCCGCCCGCTTCACACCAGGTCCTGCAGGGACCTCAGCCTGGGGTGGCCCCAGCTCAGCCACTCCCATGGGCACAATGCAAGGGGACTTCTTCACCCGCCTGGTCAAGCCTTGAGGAAGAGGAGGAGTGGAACAAAGTGAGCAGGAGATGGGGCTGGAGCTGCACCCCGGGAGATCCCAGAGCGCTGGGCTGGGAGCTGAAGCCCTCCCCACCCCCGGGAGGTCGGCATTTGGGGTTTAGGCCGGGATTTGGGCTGGGAAGCTCACCCGTGCCTGGATCCTGCAAAATCCCTCGTCGCTGGGGTTTTGGGGTGCTCTGCAGCCAGCCTGCCCTCATGGGATGCTGTCCCCATCGGCGCTGCTCTGGGACAGGGATGCTGCTGGCGCAAGGGAACATGGACAACGTGACCCCAACCCCAAACCCGCTCCTCCTCCAGCCCTGTGGTCCCTCCCCTGCTGGGGACATCCCCAGGGTGACAGGGAACAAGGGATGGGGGGACAAACCGCCTGCAAACACAAGCGGCTTCCAAAACCTGCCTTTATTTACATTTCAAGTCAAATCACATGCAAACTCTTGGTTGTTTTTGTTTTTTTTTTTTTTTTCTTTCCTGGTTTTTCCTTAAGAAGAGTGTGATTAGCAAAAAAGACGCATTATTAGAATTTTCAAATAGCAATTAAATATACAAAAATAGAGCTTACAAAAAACCAAACGAACAGAGGAAAAAAAAAAAAAAAACAAACCAAAACCAGCGAATGTTTTAAAAAATATTCTGCTGCAGAATTTGTAGTGTACAAACACGTCTATGAGGCTCCACGCTCCATAAACAGTCCCGGGTTTTTTGGGAGGGGGGACGGCACCAGGAGCCCCCCCAGCCCTGCCCCCGGGGAAGCCGCCGCCGTGTAATACTGACACCCCCCTCCCCCAAAGCCCGGGAACGCGACAGCTGAGGATGGCGGGGGACACCCAAAACTTGTGGTCGGAGAGGCGAGGGGGTGGCCCAGCTCCCCCCAGGCGCTGATGAGGGGTTCGGGGTGTTTTGGCAAGGGAAACCGCTGCGCAGAGACCCCCGGGGCCAGGCTGGAAGCGACGGGATGATCCCAAAGGCCGGGATTTCTGCCTGCCCCCCACGCCATGGCTCTCGCTGCTGCCGAGGCCAGGACGGTGCCCCTTGCAGGGACTCCAGGCCCCTGAGGTAGCCGAGGAGGAGGGGCAGCCACCCTCGAGAGGGTGGGGGCGAAGAATCCAAGCCCGGGAGACGCCACACAGCCACCACCGGGGGTGACACCGGGTGCCGAGGGGACACCCAACCGCAGCACGACTCCAGGGGCGAGACCCCATTTCCTGCTGGGAACCGCAAAGGCAAAGGAACCGAAGGCGAAGAGGAGGGAGCAGGAACCGACCGCGACGCTCCGGGGTCCGCCCCGCGTCCTGCGGGCAGGAGGTGCCGGAGCTCGGGGCCCCTGGCGGTGCTCCCGGAGGTCGCTGGGTGCCACCGCGCCGCTTCCCGGCGGCCGCGGGGCTGGAGAAGGGAGGTGCTGGAAGAAGGATGTCGTGCCGAGGACGCCGAGTCCCCTCCCGGCCCTGGCGGAGGATCCGAGCCCAGGCTTCATCCCGGCAGGATTCGGGGCTGCTCAGCTGCGGCCGAAGTGCTTTGGTTGTGTCCGAGTGCCGCGGGCGGGCGCGGGCCGGGCCCGGCCCGGGAGGGACTATACGATGTTCTGGGAGCCGGGCAGCGGCACCTGCGGCGGGCCCGGGTCCGGCTTCCCGTGCAGCTGCGCCAGCTGCAGCACCGGCATGTTACACAGGGGACACACCTTCCGCACCTCCAGCCACTTGATGAGGCACCTGCGGACACCGGGGACACAGGGCGTCAGTGGGGACAAGCCTGACATCACTGGGGACACCTGACATCGGTGGGGAGACAGCTGACATCACTGGGGACACACCTGACATCATTGGGGACA
>VXAX01003553.1:163763-191093 GCA_013399835.1 Leptocoma aspasia
CCTGACATCACTGGGGACACCTGACATTGGTGGGGACAGCTGGCATTGGTGGGGAGCTGCAAAAATGCCCCGAAAGTCCCTTCCTTTACCCCACCCTGGAGCTTTGCTGCTGCCCAGTTTTTAATTCAGCATTTGGCTGCCTTTAGGTTTTATTGGGATTTTTTTAGGGGGTTCTCTGTGTGTATATACAGGCATTTTGTATAGGTATGTTTTATCTATAATTTATATTTATGTACTTGCATTTATACTTNATATATAAACAGAGACTATAAAAATATCTGTAATATATAGTAGGATATGATGCCGTTTTAGCATATAGAATATTATATAGTATTGTTATACAAAATATTATTATTGTGTATAGTAACATAAATTTTAGTGGGTTTGCTTTATATAAACCACGCCTATATAAAATATATATATATATTTACATTTTTCATGCAATTATAGACTGAGATGGAAGGGAGCACCAAGGCCAACTCCTGACTCAGCACGGGGCATCCTACAAGTGAAACCCCAGATACACAAACTGTCAATCAGTTCTCCAGCTCCCCAGCTGCTGCTCCACATGCCCCAAAATTCATGCAGCAGGGCTTTTCCTGCCATTCCTGCCCTGGGATGGGGGTGGGAAGGGCCCACACTTACTTCCTGTGGAAGGCATGTTTGCAGGGACAGATCCCCAGCTCGTCCTTGGGCTTGAACTCCTCCAGGCACACGGCACAGATCTGCAGGGGGTGGGATGCACAGGGAGTGTCAGTGCTCAGGGAGCAACACGTGCAAATAAAAACTACCAAATGGCTAAAATCATGGAATCATGGAATGGTTTGGGTTGGAAGGGACCTTAAAGATCATCTCATCCCANAAAATAAAAAAAATAAACACATAAAAGGTGTCTGTGAAATTATAAACACAGACTCTGTAAATAATATACCAATACACAATCATGTGTATAATGTGTATGAATAAAAAGAAAAATTATGTAAATAATTCTGATATAATCATACTATTATGCATGTTATGTATTGTTTATAATTATGCATTATGCTATATATTATTACATATATATGTTATATATATTATGTAATTCATATTATGTATAGTATATATGGTATATATAGTATAGTGTATAAATNTTCATGCAATTATAGACTGAGTTGGAAGGGAGCACCAAGGCCAACTCCTGACTCAGCACGGGGCATCCTACAAGTGAAACCCCAGATCCCCAAACTGTCAATCAGTTCTCCAGCTCCCCAGCTGCTGCTCCACATGCCCCAAAATTCATGCAGCAGGGCTTTTCCTGCCATTCCTGCCCTGGGATGGGGGTGGGAAGGGCCCACACTTACTTCCTGTGGAAGGCATGTTTGCAGGGACAGATCCCCAGCTCGTCCTTGGGCTTGAACTCCTCCAGGCACACGGCACAGATCTGCAGGGGGTGGGATGCACAGGGAGTGTCAGTGCTCAGGGAGCAACACGTGCAAATAAAAACTACCAAATGGCTAAAATCATGGAATCATGGAATGGTTTGGGTTAGAAGGGACCTTAAAGATCATCTCATCCCACGCCCTGCCATGTTTAGGGACACCCCCCACTGTCCCAGGTTGCTCCAAGCCCTGTCTAACCTGGCCTTGGACACTTCCAGGAATCCAGGGGCAGCCACAGCTTCTCTGGAAAACTTGTGCCAGGGCCTTACAACCCTCACAGGGATGAAATTTCCCATGAAGCCTTCCCAAATTTTGCTGCCCAAGCTTCAGGATCGTAGGCTGAGGCTCGGGTCTCCCTTTCCTGGTGGAAGGGACAATGGAGCCTCCACAGAACAGCCCCAAAGCTGGGATGTGTTTGAGGTTTTAGGGGGCAGGGGGATGGATCCACGCTGCTGCATCCACAGAGATGCCTCTGGGAAGAGGAAAAGGCAGTGGGCTGTTGCCATGCCTATCCCAGGGCTGGGAGAGCTGGTGGCTGTTTTCTCAGCCAAAACCTCCTTCACCCTGGCAGCCAATTCCTCCTGACTCATTTTGAATATCCCAGGGGATTTTGGATATTCCTGGGTGGCTTTCCCAGCCTCCCTGGCCTGGGATCTCTCAGTGCACCAGGTGCAGCTGTTGGGGTCATCCCCTGAGGAACACACATCCTCAGCTCCCCCAGGGCCTGGGAGAGGCAGAATGATGGAAAAAGGGGAAAACCAGAGCTGGAGACAGGGAGGGAAGAGCTGGGTGGGCGCTTTCCCTCTGCAGGGCTCTGGGCAGCCGCCCCGTCATGTTGGAAAATTCCCACCCCGTCCTCTGCTTTCCAGAAACACTGACTGCAAATGCCAAAATACAAATGCCAAAATACAAATGCCCAAAAACGGGATCTTTTTGAGCTAAACCCTTCCAGGCTTTTCCAAATCCCAGGGAAGAGTCTGAAGAGCTCGAAGAGCTCTGTCCTCTTCCCCACAGAGGCCTCATCCTCCCCAAAAGCTGGGAGAGCTGCAGACAGCTGGGAACAGAGGTGGAGGAGGAGGGCTGAGCATTATTGAGGCCATTCCTGGCTCTGGCACATTCCCAAATCCCTCCTCCAACCCATTTCTCACCCCAGGAAGTGCTCTGAAGCCTGTGTGCTGACAAAAACCCCACTGCAGGTCGGTTTAAGGGAGTGGATCAAAAACAGGGGCCTGCAGCAGGGACTGCTCACAACCCTGGGGCCCTTGGGATTTACCCTGGGGGCTGTGGGGAGCAGAGGGTCAGGAAAAAAACGTGGGATAGGCTCTGCTCAGGGGATTAAAATAAAATAAATAGTGGTTTAGAAACAACTGGAGCTGGTGCTGAGCAGATGAGCAGCCTCGTGCCCGGATGTGGGTGGACATTTTTGTTATCTCTAGCGGAATAAATCAATCCAGGCCGTGCTTTGACGTGGGATTAGAGCAGATTCCTGCTCAAATTCATCAAGAAAAATGGGCTGTGAATAGAAGTGCTCAGCCCCAAAAAGCCTGGAAGGAGATAAACGAAGGTGTTTCAGCCCTCAGGGGGTGGGGAGGGAGGAGCGGATCTGCCTCTTCCAGGAGCCGGGGGAGCGTGTTTATCCTGGATTTCAGCTTTCCCTGCCCAGAGCTGGGCTGGATATTGTCACTCCCCGAGGGGCCAAGAGGGGACGTCCCCGCTCAGGGACACTGTTTATACAAGTCCCAGCCTGCCTTGGCCTCCCCTTATCCACAGCTTCTTATCAGGGTGATATGAAGAACACAATAAATAACAATAACCATGCAGGAAAACCCAAAGGGAGCCAGGAGGAGGGAGAGGATTTAATCCAGACTTTTGCAGAGCATCTTTCCCCATTTCCAAAGCACAGCTGGCTGCATGCTCTGCTCCCAGTGGAGTTCAATTTGAGGGTTTGCCCCCTCCCCAGGGTGAGGAAGAGGAGGGAGAGGGAGCTTTTGTTGCCCCAGGATGTGCTCACCTCATGGAGGTTCAGCTCCTTCACCTTCTCCTTGAGTATGACCTGCAAGGCAAAGGTCTGGGGTCAGGACAGAGCTTCTGCCATCAGCATTCCCAGGAAAAATCTCCACAAAGGGATCCCACGGAGTGTCCCAGTAGAACTGAACCCCCCCAGTAAACCCAGCACAGGCAGGGAGCATGAGGGACCCTGGGCAGGGACAGGAGGATGGGAGCACTGGGACAGATAAAACCACAAGGACCAAATCCAGGAGGTTTCCTCCCAGTTTAACCCTCCTGGGCTATCACTTCATTTTCCCTCCATCGAAGCTGAACACCTGGAGAGGGCTATAAATGCAGAACAACTGTGTTTTCAGCCCAACTCCTCCCAGCTTCCTGCACAGATCAAGGGATCAGAGGCAGAAAATCCCACAAATGCTGGAGAAAACAGGACGTGGAAGCAGCAGCCTGACACCCACCCCTGGGCTGTTTATTTTCATTGGTGAGTGCAGGTGGGTGCAGGGAAGAGCTGGGCTTGCCATGGAGCTGTTCCCTGGAAAAGCCCTGTGGCTTCAGGGATTTGGAGCAGCCAGGTCCAACCCTGGGAGCAGATCCAGACCCCACAAAATAGAAGTTTGGTGACACTGGGAGCGATGGCATCACTGCTGTGCAGTGGGTGAGGCTGGAGAGGTTGAGGTGCTCCAGAGGTGGAGATGTTCCCACTGCTCAGTGGAAAACTGGGAGACTTGTGGATGAGCAGGTGAGGGATGCTCCTGGGGGACCCAGCTGGCAGGGGACAGTAAAATCAGCAGGGACAGATTGGCCTAGGTGTTACAACTGCCCTTTGAGGGCCAGAAGCCTCCTATGGAGAGGAACAGCACAAGGAAAACTGATGGATTTGGAACTAGGGAGAAGGGAAGGGAAAAAAAAGTTAGAGGATCATCTCACCTGTTTGTAGGCGTAAAGCTCTTTGTGTGCCTGATGCCTGAGCCTGCAATGAAACCAAGGAGAAACGTGAGGTCAGGCAAAAAAATCAGGATTATTGTAATACCTTAAACATTCCACTTCCCTCCTTTCCAGCTTTAACATGTTGTATTTTACATTTTTTATTTCAGAAATGAGAATGGCCACAGGAAACGACATGTTTAGGCAACATCCCTGTCCCTGGGAGGGGGAACAGCTCCATCCCAAAGCACACAACTCCTCCCTTACCCCTCTTTTGACCTCCCTGATTTTCCAAGCAGACATCACTCACATGGTTAACACCACAAAAGGTGGGTGAGGAAATCACAGTCTGCCATAAATCCCCTCAGCTTCCAACCACTTCTGCTGGCAACAACTCCAGCACTGAATGCAGCACCATTTTTCAAGGCATGGGGGCTCAGACCTGAGGGAAGCCCTGCTCCCACTCCAGCAGGGACAGGGAAGGAGATTCCCTGCCCAGAGGTTTCCCACCAAAGCCCCCATCACGCTGCTTGGGTGACACTGAGTTCCCCAAACTCAGCTTTATTCTCAATTCTAAGATCAATCAAACCACATCCACTCTTGAAGCAAACTGAAGGATGGAGATGAATGGGATGGGCCTGTTCCAAGAACACCTGCTGCAGTGGGAAGTCCAGCAGGAATTTTAGGCCACAAGCAAAGTGCTGGTTCCATCCCCTCCCTCCCCAGTCTCCCCTCTCCAGAGTCAGAGCCCGCAGAGCTCTCCACAGGCATCCGCTGGCTGGAGAAACCCATTATGCTCCTAAAATAAATACACTTAAAATTAAAATAACCGATATTGCCTCTCATTACCAGACATGGCATTTAATAAAGTGCTTGGAAAAGTCAGGAGGGAAGTCCCCAGGGCTGAAGAGTTGGCCAAGGACTTTCAATACAGAGTCAATGTGTGGCTACAGGGCTCGGAGAGCCATAGGAATATTTTCCCCAGCCAGCCCCGAGTGATTTCAGATGGGAAATCCCCTTGCCTGGAATTTCTCTTCTCCAAAAATATTCTGAGGGCTGTCTGAAATCCCTGGCTGTCTCAACCTGAGCTCCTGGGGGTTTTCCAACCCTGCCACACTGCAGTAGGGGAGTTATAAAAATGGGATGGAAAAATGTTTCCTTATGTCTGACACCCTCCCCCAAAAAGCTGTGGGCCTTAGAAGTTGAGGGATGGCTAAAAATGCACCTTAATGCTGCAAGAAGAGATGCAGAAAGTCAGCTCCTGAATCCCGAATTTCACAGGGAGCCATCCCTTCTGCTCCAACAATGCTGCCTGGCAGGACCCATGGAAAACACTGCGGCAGGCAGGGAGGAGGAGGAGAAGAGGAGGAGGAGGAAGAGAAGGAGGAGGAGATTGGGGTCTCATCCCTCTGGCAGTGACCCTGAACAGAAACATGAGCAGAAGATGCAGGAACAATAGAGGGAACAGGATGGAGCCGGCCGGATCCGCAGGGCTGCGGTGGCTGGGCAGGCGCTTATGAAACACAGATGGGGAGCAGGAGGCGTGAGGCTGGAGACCACAGGCAAGGGAAAACTCGCCCGGAATGGGAAGCAGCACCCCTCTGCATGGAGCACTGAGTGGCCACCAAGGGTTTGGCCCCCCTGAGCCAAAGCCACTGGAGCACCTTGGACCAGTGGTGGGGAAGAAGCGACCAGCTGGCCTTGGATCTGCACAGCTCCGTGCTGGGAGCGTGGCTCTGCAATGCCCTGGGCTGGTGCTGAGCCAGACGGGGAGATTTTCCTAAAAAACCTCCTCCCTGGAGGTTCTGGGGAGCAGCACGAGCACATCTGGTGCCGAAGTGTGCGAGCTCAGCCTGCTCCTCCTTGCTCTCTGGGCCAGATGGATCCTGGTGGGGCCTGGTGCAGCTGTCGTGAGGAGACCCCGGATCCTGGCGCTATTCCCTGTTGGAGCCGGCTCCATCCATCTCGTGTCAAGTGCTGTGACTCCCGAGGAATTCCTGGCAGATGTCTGACCCAGATAAGGGACCACACAGTGCCTGGCTGCTGATCCTGTGTGCTGCCACCCTCTCTGAAGGAACAACCGCCTCTCCTGGGCTTTGGGATCTCTTCCTGCAGGAGTGGGAGCTCCCTGCTTCTCTGGGTGACTGAATCACCTACAGCAAGTGAACAACTATGGGGATAAAATGCAGAGGAAACAGTTTTTGCAGGTTTACCTCTGAGATTTCCATATTAGATGCTTTACAGTAGAAGGAGTAGAAAGGTCCTGAGCACTGGCTTTTTATCCCATCATTGTGTTGCTGTCCCCAGCTGAGCCAGGCTCCTTGGGCTCTTCATGGAATCACAGAATTGTTTGGGTAGGAAAAGCTCTCTAAGATCATCCAGTCCCCCAGCACTGCCAAGGCCACCACTAATGCATGTCCCCAAGTGCCACATCCACATGGCTTTTAAATCCCTCCAGGGATGGGGACTCCAGCACTGTCCTGGGCAGCTGTGCCAGTGCCTGAGCATCCTTCAGGTGAAGAGATTTTCCCAATATCCAGCCTACCTCTCCCCTGGCCCAGCTCAAGGCCATTCCCTCTCCTCCTGTCCCTGTTCCCTGGGAGCAGAGCCCGACTCCCCTGGCTGTCCCCTCCTGTCAGGGGGTTGTGCAGAGCCACAAGGTCCCCCCTGAGCCTCCTTTTCTCCAGGCTGAGCCCCTTTCCCAGCTCCCTCAGTCACTCCTGGTGCTCCAGCCCCTTCCCCAGCTCCATTCCTTTCTTTGAACACAAAACCCAAGCACTGTGTTGGATCCTGGCAGGTCTGAATGCAGAAGGAAACAACCCTATAGAAAAAAGAGGCTTTTTAGGTGCTGTGTACCCTGAGCCTGGGAGACTCAGGGTACACAGCTCAGAGCTGCTTTGAGCTGCTCCAGGCTGGGCAGGGATGAGCCCTGTGCAAAGCACAGAGAGAGGATGCTGCAGACTTGACCCACAGCAAGGGTGCCATTGCTCAGCTCAGCATCCTTCTGGACTGGGTTTTATGGGACTGAAGGCAACACGAGTTTATCACTTTCATTAGTTCACCAGAGATCAGACACAACCCAGCTGCCTGCAAAATCTCATTTCCTTGTTCTTCTTTTTTTATCTGTAATTTTGCCGAGCAGAGGCAGCAGCCATGAGGGACCTGAGCTCTGACCTGAGTGGTTTGCAACACCAGAAAAGCTCGAGGATCACCTGGACAGTGCACAGGATATGATGATTTTTATTGTGAAATTCCTACTGGACTCTTGTTTTGAGCCAATCCAATTAAAAATGTCACTTTTCCTCCACTTGGAGCGGGCAGCACAGCTTGTATTGACACAGCTGCAAAGCACAGCCCATGTCCTCTCCTTCCCCAGCACATCTTTTATTTAATGCCATCAGCTCTGTGATTTGGGATGAACACACCTGATATTGGCTCTTCCACACTCTGGATGCTTCCCCAGCTGGGGATGCAGGGGCTGCTCTGATCCAGAGCAGAGATGGGAACCAGGGCCTGAGGGTGGTGTCATGAGCCTCGCTTGGTGTTTGCCAAGTATTTGGAGATGTGGAGTTATGGAGAGAGGGAGAGGAAGGGCTGTGTTGATGCTGCACCTATGGGAAAGCCAGGAGCTGCTGTTACCTGCAAAGAACCCCCATGGATGGAAGCAGAGCCCTGGAGCTCTGGAGGAGACCACCCTGTCCTTCTGTTGGTCTCTCTGCCTTTGCAGGTGGGCGATCCTCATCCTGTTGTCCACCTACAATGCTTCCCAAACCCCACCAAAATTCAGACTTTTATATCCCAGATGAGCTGAGATTACAGAGCAGCTTCTGTGGAGGTGGATGCTCCTGGGACACTGGCACAGCTAAAACCCACTGGCAGGGCAAAACCATCCCCAACGGGGGCTGGAGGATCCTGTTGTGGTTCTGTTCTGCCAATAAAAGAGCTGAGGGAGGAGGTCTGAAGAGCCATTTGTAGAGTCTCTCTAGGGTTTTGGGCTATAAAGGGATCACTGGATGACCTAATCCAACTCCACATCTACCATGGGTTGCTAAATAGCACCTCAGGAACAGGAGCCAAAACGTCTCGTCCAGAAAGGTCCTCGGTCTTGATTTAAAGATGTGAAGAGACAGAGGACTTGCCACTTCCTTGCTGGCTTCTCTCACTGGTTACTCACCCTCTCTCTCTTACAACACGCCTCCAGCTTCTAAATTTAAAGATTTTCTGGCTTGACCTTCCAGACATTACTCCTTGTTATTCCTTCTTTGGGGCATAACACACTGAGTGAGTGCCCAGGAAAACACTCTCAAAATCCAAACACCTCTTCAATTTTCTAAGTGAGCCATATAGACTCAGGCTGCACCTGAGCAAGACAAATCCTTGAGCCCTCTGAACATCTCTGGTCTACCCTCATGCACCTTCAAAAGTCAATTTTCATAATTGTGAGAAAAAAAATTAAGATATGATGGATACCCAAGCAGCCCAAATCACCCCTCAGTAAACCTGGGTTTGGGCTCATCTGCATGTTTTATGAGGTTTTGCTTCATACAGAACTGAAAATGGGTGAAAATTATCAAGTATTTAGAAGGTTGACATTGAAATCTCACTTCCCTGGTCTAGAAGAGCAGGATAAAATATTTTTAACACCCTCTGGATAGATAACCTGGTGGGACTGGCTGCTGTGGTGCAAGGAGAGACTGGGTACCTGTTTTACAGGAACACAGGGAAGGGATGTGATGGATGCACAGCTTGCAGGGAGCTGGGACCAGCTGGAAAGACAGAGGGGAAGGAAAGGGGATGGAAAAGCTGGAGAGGAGAGCTCTGGGAATGCAGAATTTTGGCTACCATTGCTGGCAGTGATGACCTCTGCTCCCAGGCACAGGTTGAAGCACAGCCAGCCCCCCACCTTGGGTGATGAGCACAACTCATCTCCATCACCACCTCAAATCTCAGGCAGTGCAGCTTTTCCCCACTTGCCTCATTTTCCCTTCGTCAGGAAGAGTTTCTCCTCTCAATTAGCAGCCCAACAATCTCCCCAATGGCCCATAAAATAATTAAAACAAGCCCCAAACTGGAACAACCTTTAACCCTGCAGTCCTGCTCCCCCATTGCTCAGATTAACACATCAACTCTGCATCATTAATCTCCAAACTGTGCTGTTGAAGGAGCAATTTGTGTTCAATAACCAACGGAGCAGGTATTAAACATTCCTTAGGCACGCAGGACACGAGTTACTCATTACTGAGGGAAATGTGTTGAAACATTAAGCAGAAAGCAGGGACCATAAAACATCCCTTTCCAGGTTTTTTGAGAAGCTGACCACAATTCCGTACCTTTTTTAGCAAATGTGTATCTCCTGGTTTTAAGTGGATAATGTGACTGCTTTGTGGGACATCAGGTTGACAAAAGACGTGTCAAAGAAATTGGTGCTCCAAGGAAATAAGGTGCTGCCATCCTCTTTTTGGGATGGAGCTATCAGTGATGGGCCTGGGAGCAGGGAAGCTCTTGGGGAACATTTCCTTACAATATTCCCTTACCTGATCAAGTAGCAACAGAAGAGCAAACTGAGGATGAAGACGAAGATGGCTGTGCCGAAAACCACGATGTATATGTTGAGAGGAAGGTTCTGGAACCCGATGTTCGGCATCCTGAAACTGTAATGCTGGAAGTCTGAGCTCATGGGTAGGCTGTGGAGACAGGGAGAAAACACATGGATGTGACTGACATTCCTTAGGGATGCACTTTGCAGACCAATGGTTCCCCTTGAATGGATGTGGAGGAGGCTGGAGATGACTTCTCACTCATCCCCTCCTCCTTGCCCAAAACCAAGTTCCCGTCTTGGTAACCCTGAAAACAAAGCCGGGCTGGATCAGCTGGGGCTGGGATTTTCCTTCTCCCATTGTGAGCTTCTCCTCCAGCTCTTTTCCTTTCACACATCATCCTTCAAGTTAAACACTGGATGAGATGGACTGCAGGACTTGCATCCAAGCAACCCCAGCTGCAGCCAGGCTCCCTCAAACCCCACAGTAACTTGGTAAAAATAATGAAAGCAGCCAGGAAGCCTTGGAGCAAGGCAAATTTGCCTTCCCTTCCCCTCCAGTGGTTTCTAAGACTGACTCCTCATTCCATAGAAATCCCCCATCAGAATCATCAAAGATGAAGAGGACAAGGACATTCCCAGGACACACAGCAGTGCCACTGAGAGAAATTATGGGGAGACTGGATTCTGTAAAGGAGACTTTGTTTGTTTTCCCATCTGAGACGCAGGTTTGGTGGTTTAAGAGCACTTCTGCAGCTTTCAGCTTTACTCCTCAGCACAGCCCCAGGCTCCTTCCCCCCAGGAAAGCCCCGAGGCACCAGCCTCGGAAGAGGAAGAGGCAGCAATTTTGGCTGTCATGTCCCACGTCTGGGACCTGTGACCAAAACCTCCCTCCCCTTGGAGAGCCCCAATTAAACCCCGAGCAGCTGTCTGGGATAACGATTTCAGCAAATCTTCTCCCCCAGGATTTTAATTGCTCTTATTTATTATCTCTTATCTTCCTATCATTCTCTGAACCGTTCGCCCTCGGATGATCACAACCGTTGCTGGCCAGGCATAAAGTTCCCCTGCCCCCAGCTTAGAAAAGAAGTTAAAAATACACCTTGTTTTCCCTTCTGCCCACGGGAGAGCAACGTGCAATGAAGTTTTACAAGCAAGGAAAGTACCTGCAGTCTGAGCCCTGTTTCCCAAATAAAATCACCGAGGGATAACAAAACCCTCCCCTGGAGCGGGGAGTTTTCCACGGCGCAGGAATTGCACGGCTCCTCATTCTGCACGGGGTGGGAAGACAGTGGGGAAACCACAGGATCTGAACCCACACACGCCAGGGAGCGATGCTCCAAAATCCAAGTGTCCTCCGAGTGTCCCTCCAAGCAGCATCCTCACTCCCAAATCTCCTTTCCCCTTTGAGACCCTTTTTTTGCCGAACCCTGTGGCCTTTCCTCTGACTTCCCACGGGGAACAGACTCACCTCTCATCCCGGCTGCCTCACCGGGACTATCCCCTCGCTGAAGGCAACATCCCTGCCAGCCCCAAATACCCGGGAGCCTCCCTGCTCCGGCTGCTTTCAGTTTCCTCAGCTTGCTGGAAGTTTCGAGGCGATTTCTGGTAAAGGCTGGATTTGATTAAAGCCTCCAGAGACCAACACGCATGTTCAGAACCTCTCCTGGCCAACGTGGAAACGCTCCGAGAGCTCGGGGAGCCGGCACATCCCCCTGCCAGCGCTGGTGGGGATGGGATTTTATAGCCCAGCAACCACCAGGCAGCTCACGCTCCTCCACCGACGCCTGTTCCGCTCAGCTGAGCTGGTTTGCTTTGCAAATAAATTTTAAAAAGCCCAATCCAGCCCCCAAACCTTTGTTCCCAGCTCCGGCGGAGTTAATGCGCAGCTCGGCGTGGCGGGGCTGGGTTTGGGTTTCAGTCCCACCGGGTCAGAGGGATTTGGGACGGGTCAGGGGCTCCCCTCGGTCACGCTGGTGGCATGAGGATGTTTCAGCTGGAGGACGCTGCCCCACCTCGCCCTCGGGCTCGTGCTGGTGATCACTGCCTTTGGCCAAGGCTGGCTGCCTCAGCTCCTCAACCACTCCAGAGAAACATCCTCAAGCTCCAGGTGACTTTTTGCAAGGAAGGAGAGACAGCTCTTGGAGGACAGGCAACAAAACCAACCAGCACTGGACTGTAGCTTTTCTTTCCTTTACAACTCTTTTAACTTGTGATGCTCTTCTCAGCAATCCCACTAAGAGATTCCATGGGTAAAGAACATCCAAGGCTGCATTTGGGGCAGCAAATCCCATCAAGCCAGAAAAATTCCTCATGCTCGTATGCACCTGAGCATACCCACATACCTACATCCACGAGCACAGCTAGAAACCATCACAGCCCTCAGCAAATAAACAGGCAGCAGAAACAAGAGCTCAGACAAGCCCCCAGCATCCCACTGTCCTTTTCCATTTCCCTAATATTTTGTCCCAAAAGGGTGTGACGAACGCAGCCATGACCTACCTGCCAGCCATGTCGTGGGGGCTCAGCCTCCTGGGGACAACCCTTCTGTCCCCTGTGGTGCAAATCCAGGGAATGCCACACCAGATTCATCCAACCCCCGTGTGAAATAACCTTCTCCACATTGGAGCTGCCCTGGTGCTCCCTCCCTCCTGCTGCAACAGCTGAGAAACGTTACAGCAAAAAACACGGAGGTTAAAGGGGAAAAATCAGTTAGTCTGCCCAGGATCCAGGAAACTGTTAACTTTAAAAGACTCCAGTGAAATCTGATTATTTCAAGCAGCCAAGCTTTGGGGTTGTTTTTTTTTTTAAGGAGAGTAGGGGGGAGGAACTGTATTTTAAGCTGCTTCAGATTTGCAAGGGCACAGCCAAAAGAAATAAAAAAGGAGCCATAAAGAAGGATGAAAAGTTTCTGGTGCAGAACAAAAGCCTCCCTGTTGCTCTCTCCATGGTCAAGGCATCTCAGAGCAGGGAGATGATGCTTGTGGGGCATCATGGCCCCCAGCAGGTCCCTGAAACCCCTAGGATGGAGGACATAGGCTGCACATAGAAAAGGGGGCACTGGCACAGGTTGTCCAGAGAAGCTGTGGCTGCCCCTGGATCCCTGGAAGTGTTCAAGACCAGCTTGGATGGGGCTTGGAGCAACCTGGGATAGTGGAAGGCGTCCCTGCTCATGGCAGGGAGGTGGAACTGGATGGTCTTTAAGATCCCTTCCAACCCAAATCACTCCATGATTCTGTAATTCCATGATTCTGTGAAAAATATCAAGGAACAATGGTTCCTTTTCTTGGGATGCAGAGAGCCATAAACTGCAGAACAACCTGAGCTCCACATCTCCTTCCTTACACCCTCCAATGACCCAGACACGTGGGGCCAAGCACATCCACGTTTCTCCAAGGAGGACAAAACCCAGCTTTAATTAAAAGCCAAAGTGCTGGTTAATGGCCCATCGAGCAGCCAAGGAAGGGAGTGTCACAGGTCAGCGAGCTCCAGTCTGGCAGTGCTTTGATTACAGTCGGGCTGTGAAAGGTAAACCTCACGAAGCCACGTCCCAAATTAATCCCCATTAGAGCCACAGCAAGCCCTTAATACGTGGGGCCAACCTCGTACCCAGAGCATTCCTCAGGAGATCTCACAGGGATTAATAAAGGATGCAATCATCTTCTCATAGGTAGGGAAACTGAGGCAGGGAGGAGGAGGGGAGCGAGGCAGAGCTGTGGTTCCTGAAGCTAAGGGGTAACACCAGGGATGCCACTTTAAGCAATGCCATGGGCTGAAAGCTGCAGGTTTTTGCTTTCCTGCTGCTTTGCCACATGGATTTGAACTGTGTGCTCCTTCTTGGGGTTTTACTTATTAAAAGGAGCTGCTTGTCCTTTAAAAAAAAATATATTTTTATTATTTATTTATAACATCAGTGCATAAAGGGGCCATGCATGTGCTGGGCATCCTCACACCTAAATACAGCCCACATGCTGGGTGGAGCAGTGGCTTCTGCCTCTGCTGTTGTAAATAAACTCCTGTTTTTAGAGCGATTTACTTTATGTTTTCAAGACAAAACAACTTTCTCCACCGGGGTTCAAAGCAAACTCAGACTGAATCTCCTCAGCCATTACCTGGGGAAACTGCATGGAGCTGGTGGTCCGGGCATCCCACCCATCTCCAGGAAACACCGAGCTTCAAACACCCAGCAGAGCCAGACACAGGCAGGCCTGAAATCACGAATCTCAGGGAAAAGTGAATGCTAAGCCGTGGCCAAACTCCAAGCTGAAATATTTTATCGATGGGAAAGGTTTCAAGCAGGCGTGAACGGCGTCTCGAGTTTCAAAGGCGTTTCGCAACGTGTTTCAGGCAGGTTTAACCAAAAGCGTTATTAACTCGGTTGAAAGTTAAACTGGGAGCAGCTGACAAGACCTTTCTGAAACAGCCCAAGTTGTGTTGCAAAGCAGGGTATTCTTCCATGGAATGCTTCTACAAGAGGAAGATTACTTAATGGCTATGACTAAAGGGATAATATTTAAAAGAAAAAGATTCTTCCAGGTGTTAAGAGGCAGCAGCCAGAGACGCCCTCGTTTAACTTGCAGGCAAAAAAATCCCCCTCGTGGACCCCAAAAGCAAAGCAAAGCCCTGACCTCAAGCAGCTGGAAGGAATTTCCTTCAGCTCTGTCTCTGGAGCTGGTCCAGCGCCAGGATCCGCAGCGTGGCGATGGGAAAATCACAGGCAGCTGCAGAGCCAACCCCAAACCAGCATCACCATCACCCCAGAGATGCCACGCAGCTGCATCACCTTTGCCTGGCATGGAGTGGGGGGGAAGACTCAGTGCTGCTCCAGCCAGGAGTGATGGCCTTTGCTGTCCAAAACCAAGGAACAACAGGGTTGAGCATGGGGGGAAAACAAAAACTCTTGGCACGATGCAATTTCAAAGAGCTACGATGGGGATGCCACATCCAGTGCCAGCTCTGAACATCCAACCTGGCCCAGATCCTTCACAAACCTGGCAGGGAATGGAGGAGCGTGAGGGATGGTGCAAGGCTTGGCAGGGTTATTGATTAGTGGGATTAATGTGCTGGGAAGAGGGAACATCCCAACAGGTCCCTCACACCACAGGCAGAGTTGTACCAGGATCAGCAAAGCTTGGCTGGGGTGGTGCGGCACCATCACAGCAAGAACTTCTGGGTGTCAAACCGTACAAAAACCCATTTGTTTCACCCATTTTGGCTGCCTGCAGGCTTGGGGGTGGTGGTGGGTTTATGCTGTGTGCCTGGACATCCAAGGAACCAAACTGACCTCCAAGCACAAAGAGCTTCAGACCTTTGATCCCTCCTCCCTGAGAGCGGATCCGACGCCTTTTTTGAACTGGAATCAGGAAATTTCCTGGCTGTGTTCCCCAGCTGGCTGACACCAAACACAAAATCTTAACCCTCTCCACTGTCTCTGGGCAGGGGACACAGAAAGTGATGTGACAACACGACAAAGCAATTGGAAAAAAATAGGAAAGTCTAAGGAAAGCAACATCCGGCAGCACGACTGTGCTGCTGCAATTTCCAGCAAGTCCTTCTAATTCCAGACAGTTGAAGAAACAATTAATCCCAGAACTTTAAAACTGAAGAGAACCTTTAAGTGGGAAAAATGTTTTTGCTACCACTGGCAGAGAAACGTGCAGAAATGGGTCAGCTGCAGCTCCCATCACCCACTGTAAAGTCAAGTTCTTTCTCCCAGCGCCGTTGGAAAAGCAAACCAGAGGTTTGCTCAGGGCTGATTTTGCAAGTTCCAGGAAAACAAGCAAAAATAAATAGAAAAAAAATAAAATCAATAGCGCTATTTAATACAGTCTGGAGGAGGGGAAAGCAGAGTTTGGAGGAGAGCCCTGCTCGAGCTCCCATCAGGAATGAGAGCTGGGAATCACTTCCCAGGAGGGTTTGAAGCAGAGCTGGCAGTGCCTCTCTTGGAAAGGCTCACACGAGCTGCCCAAGGACAGCTCAATTCACTGCTTGGAGATTAAATAACACTTGAGGAATTTTTCCCCTTTGGCCTTGGGGATTTGTAATTATTTTTTCCCCCCCTTTTCCTGGCACGCAGCTGCAACGTCACGACCTGGTGAGCTCACTCTTCCTCCCAAAAGTGTGGTGGGAAAGGATGTGCTGCTGCCTCCTCCTGCCCCCAGCCCTCTTTGTATTCCTGAGGTGAAAAGAGAAGGCAGGAGCCACCACTTCCCTTGATAGTGGTGGGACACACATTATTAAATTTGGGTGTATTTTAGCCCAGAAAGAGCAATGAGAGCACAGGCAAGTGGGAATAATCTCCCACCTTCACTTGTGGTGGCTTTTCCTCGTTCGCAGTGTCCCCCAAGGAACAGGTTCCTTGGAAAATTGGAAACTCCATAAGAAACATTAAGCCTATGCAGCTGAAGGGTCAGAGCACAGAAACTGGTGTTAAAACACTCCAGGGAATTTGAGAATTCCTGGGTGATGACACAGAGCTATGGGAAGCAATGGGGACTCCCAAAATATCACATCTGGAAGAAAAAAAAAATCCCACTTTGATCAAGTTGACTTCAGGCTGAACCAAAACCAATCACTTTCCATGGAGCCAAAGAGCAACTTGCCCTCTCCACTCTACTGTTGAGAAGCAGATGGATTAAACAACTCCCTGAAACCTATTTTTTCCTCAATTTCCTAAGCTCCTTCCATGAGGGAAAAAAAATAATGAAAAAAATAATGATCAGTGATCAATAGGGATCAACAATCCTACAAAATCCTGCTGGAGACGAGCACCCTGAACCAGTGATGGGATCACAGCTGCCAGCAGCCGTCCTATAAAGGCAGTCAGAGGAGCCAAGCACAATTTGGGAACAGGAAGGCAGAATGATCTCTTTTACACTAAATAAGGTTGCTAGGTTATGGATTTTTGTGGGAGGGGGGCATAATCTGAAAGGGGATCCAGATGGCTGTAAAGCCTTGTGGTGGAAAAGCAGCATGGGGCCAGAGAGGGAAGAATTCTTCTTTATGCTGCTGCTGCCTGCTCCTGGATCCTGGGTTTCAGTCCTCAGGAATGCACTCTGTGGACCCTTTTAATTACACTACATATATTTGAGGTAAAAATTAAGAAGAAGAGGTTGGAGAAGAGTGGAAGAGTGAAAAAGCTGGTGACTGGATACTGGGAAAAAAGTCCCTAAACAAATCCCGTGGAGCAGCCGTTCCCCCAGGCCCACTTTGATCCGGCCAGGTTTGTATTTTACAATCCTGACAGGCTGAAAAATGCTTCAGGAAAACCCAGACAATCCCAAACCCCAGCCTGCTGGGAATTCACACCACGTCACTGCTGTTTCCAATTTTTCCTAATACTTCCAAAAAATGAGCTGCACAGTCAGCCCACCCTTTCCTGGTTTTGACCCAAGCACTGGGATTTAGGGGAGCATTTTTTTTAATCATTCCTTCTCCCTTGCTAATAGAGACTGGAATGGTTTTGCAACACTTTATAGAGTCCAGCAAAAAAACCTCCTGGGAGCATATGGAAACAGGACAAAAACTGCTCCACCTCTGTGGAATTGGCACAAGAAAGGTAGCTGCAAGGATGGAAAACCCCTCAAAATTTAGTTGGAAATGGGAAATTCCACAACCAAGTGAGGTGCTTGGAGAGAAACATTCACCAACCAACAGATGCATCTCCTCCTCTGTCACAGAGTCTCAGGACTGAGGGTGATGGCATGGGATATCATCCTTCTTCCCTATTCTCCTGGAATCATGGCCTGACCCTAGTGGGGTGCAGAAAATGAAGGGACCTTAGTGAAGCACAGGTTGTTTAGAGAGGTTGTGGACTCCCTATCCCTGGAAATGTTCAAGGCCAGATTGGAGCAACCTGGTCTAGTGGAAGGTGTCCCTGCTCATGGCAGGGTGGTGGAATGAGATGGTCTTGAAGGGCCCCTCCAACCTAAACCATTCAGTGATTCTGTGATTCTAAAATCCAGGTGTACCCATACCCCAGGTCTGTAACCAGGAGGTGATGGACAATCAGGTGTAAATTTTCAACATCACCCATCCACACCCTTCCTTTGCCCAGGGATGCTGCTTCTTACAGGGGTTCCTCATAAATTGAGCCCTAAATAAGCAAAACCCCAATTTACAGCTGTGCTGCTGATGCATGACTTGTTTAAAAAAGAAACAGCACACCGAACCAAACACCTTTTGTGAGTTACTTAAAATTTACATTTTTCTTGCAACTGACTGAACAAAACCTGCTGAATTATTTTCTGAATGCCTCAAGGCTACAAAGTTAAAAACCACCAGTGGGAATTTCAGGCATGTAACAGTTTGCTGTTGGATCTCCCCGAGTTCCTGGGTGCTGAATCGCCCACTAGAAGGGAAAATATATGAGTGGCACTAAGGAGGTGACTTAGCAACGAGCAGGCTGGCAGCTTGGAGTGGCTTTTTAAAGGTCAAGAGAGAACACGATGTCTGGAGCCCTCACATTCCATTTTTTTACTACAATTTAATGATATTTCTGGCCAGCCCGGTTATTAAATCGCCACCTCGCACCACCCAGCCACACATGTGTTAAACCCAGGCTTTAAATTAAGACTTTCCCCTCCTAAATATCCCCTTTCAACCCATTCCCACCGTCATCAAAGTGGGGGTGGGGGGGGGAAAGCTTTGTCGGGATGAAACACAAGGAGAGGTCCCACCGCCGGGGGGATTTTTGGGAAGTGCTGCTGAGCAGCATCATTGAAATTCAGGGGGAGAAGCAAGTTTTCCTCGGCTCCGCGGGGGCTGCCATGTTAAATCACATTTGGATTCACAGTACAAGGCTGCTAAAATACCACCGCGGCGCCTATTGGCACATTTCAATGAAAACGCCGTGGCCTCATTAGTAGAGTGGAAATTATGAGCTTGTCTTTGTATATATTTAAAAGCTCGCCTCTGAAACTCTACTGGGTCGGGGCCAGGAATTCCTGGCTCTGAGCTCCTACCACTCGGCAGTTCGGGATCACTTTGCTCACACAGGTCAAGCGACCACGAAGCCATCGGCCCAGGAGAAAAGGTATTTAAAAACTGCCCTGAGGGGAGAGGCAACAGGGTTTGAACTAAACCCTCCTCCCTGTCAGCTCCCTGTGAGCTGGTTAGGGAGCAAGTCCTAATGAAAGTGCAGGTTGTAATTAAGAGGATGCAGGAATGTGGGTGTGTGGAGTTTCATCCTGCTCCCAACAGTTGGGGTGAGAGCATCCTGTCAGCCCAGAAGCGCCATTCCCCTCTGGGGATGGACCACAAAAGCCCAAATCCTTTTGAAATGAAGGGCAAACTCGTGAAATAACACGGGTTTTTTTGGGATCTGGTCCTCTCAAGACGGGAATTTGCAAGTCTCTGTGAAGGAAAACTTTGGGCTCAGCTCCCTGCTTACCTGCACGGGCGCCGCAACGCAGCCAAGCCACGCAAACCCAACGTATCTGCTTGAACAGCTACCGCGGTTTGGTGCCAGGGATGCTGGAAGAAAAGAGAAAAACACCCTAAAAATTGCACAAAAATCCAGAGGGAGCAAGGGAGAGGATGAAGACGTGGTTTTTAAAGGCTTGGATTCGCAGAGGCTCCCAGAAATTGCTCCAGCTCTTGGTAACAGCACAGAGATCCCCTTTTAAAACGCGGCGATGACGTCACGTGGCATAGAAAGAATAGGGGGGGAGGCTTGGCTAATCCTCACAATTTTATAAGCATCTGAGACACTAATCCGTTGATCTCATTGAAAGGGATTAGAATTACTCCCTTGCCAGGAAATTTAAGAAGTTTTCTACCAGATGTAAACAAAAGCACGGAGCAGCCCGCGGAGACGGCTGCCACACAGCGAGTCCTCGCAGAGAAATCTGCATCGGGGCTGGTTTTGGGGTGGAAAAGGGGCATTTCCAGCCCAGTGCTGCAGAGGGTTGTCTGGAATGATGTGGGTATCCAAGGCAAGCCTGATCAGTCCATCCATAGTAGGTTCAAGACAGGATGCCATCCTGGGCAAGCAACCTGCCAGGGTTCACAACTCATCTTTGGGCTCCAACTCTTACGGAAATGGATGCTTCAGCTAAATAAAAAAATCCATCCCAACCACCTGACTTGTTCTGCATTGGCCTAGCAAAATACCATTTTAATAAAAAGAAAAAAGAGAAAAATCTCTGAGCAACAAAAACCAAGTTGTGCCCAGCTATGCAGCAGCCTTCATCCACACAGCTCTGTGGCAAGGACCTGGGTTAATAAGGAAAATGTAACACGGCACCCTCATGGAAACAGACTGGGATCTGCTGCTGCCCTCACAATGACTGATTCATAATACTGAAGAATAAATTATTTTATTTAGAAGATAAAGCAGGCAATGTGCAATCTGGGGTTTGATATCAAGCAGTTTGCTACTAAGTTGGATGTTCCAGCTCAGAACATCAATAGCTGAGATAAATCAAACCTAAAGGAAGCAGAAAGGATTCAGGGAATCCTTTGGAGAGGAAAAGCAACTTTTGTCAGAAAACAGAAGTTTTCTAAGAAAGAAACTAAACTTTTGTAAATGTGCTTACTTCTTTCCTCTTTTAAATTCCATCCAAAAAAGAAACTTAAAGAGACTCAAGTTCCAACCTCAGTGTAAACAAGGCCTCAATTTCATCAGCTTGTCTTAAAACCCCTTCTTTTGGAGGTGCCTGAAAGGACGGCAGCAGAATCCCTCTTCTCTGCCCATTTTTCTGCAGGATCATACCATTTTTAGTCTTTAGGCACAAATACTCACTTGGCTTTGGGAGAATAGCCACCATCTCCGTGCAGTCCCATCTCCCAACTCCCTGCAACACTCCCGCTCCCAGCTTTAGCATGGAAGGCTGGAGTAAACCACCTGATGTCAGGCTTATCTCCAGCTCCATCCTTCTCCCCTGGCTGCAACACATCCCAGACCTTTCCCATCACCTCCTTGACCTGTTCTTCCCGCTGCATCACTGGCAGCTGCATGGGGAAGATGCTTCAGGAGGAGGAGGATACAAGGAGGAAGCCCCAAGAACGGTCAGAAGCCCACGACAACTCAGCATCCCTCAGGCAAAGCCACAGCTAAGAAAATGATCCATTTTTCCTGCTTTTACTCCCAAAGTGCCACCCTCAAACAACGCTCAGCACAACAGTGAGGGTGTTTTGGTGTGAATGCCAAGCAAGGCTGGGATGCAGGGCTCAGCTGACAGACACCCAACCCACACAAGCACCACCAGACAGGCTCCAGCCAGCTCATCCCAATTTATTCAGCCCTCAAACCACCGAACACCACACAATCTCATCCCACTTCAGATGGCCACCACCACCACAGCCTCCAAAAGCCTTATCTTTTCTCTCACACGCCAAGAGAGCAAAACACCCGGTCATCCAACACTGCTCAACGAAAAAGTGAAAGAAAAACCCCAACCCCGCAGCTTTTTGAGTAGAGCCAGGAAACTGCCTCGGGGGAAGCCCAGGCTGGCGAAGGGTTTTTACAGGGAACAATAGGAAAATGGAGGAAATATTTGCCTGCTCGGGACAAAGCTCTTTGTGGAGGGTTTAACTCGATCCTTACAATATCCCGGATTTAATTCGGAGAGCCCTGGTCAGCGAGAGGCAGGATTTACTCGATCCACTCGGGTGGATTTGCTGAAGTTGTTGGGTGGGAAACTCCGATCCCTCCAACCCAGTTCTGATGGGTTATTTGGCTTCACCCACTTTCTTACCTGCCGGGCTGCTCCTCCTGGATTTCAATGGAGCGATGGGAGAGCTGAAATGCCCTGGTTCCACACCTGGGAAGCTGCACGGCCACGGAGCTCTTGTGTTTTCCCCAAAACACTCCCATAAACCAAGAAGCTGTCGAAAGCCACTCCTGCTGCCCAGGCTGGCAGAGCTGGAATCAGGAAGGCAGCTGCCTCCTGCTCAGCACTTTCAGTTTCTCTCTCCAAGCACTCTCCTGGCGCGACTTCCTCTAAAGCGCTTTGCGAGTGAAAAGCTGCATTAGTGGTGGGATTAATCCTCTGAGGGGATAATAAAATCACAGAATCATGGAATCGTTTAGGTTGGGAAAGCCCTCTAAGGCCATCGAGTCCAACTGCTAACCCAGCACTGCCAAGGCCTTCACTAACCCATGTCCCCAAGTGCCACTTCTACATGGCTTTTAAATCCCTCTAGGGACGGTGACTTCAGCCCCTGCCACGAAAAAGTGGTGTCAAAGGCCTTGCCAAAGTCCAGACAGCCACACCCAAAGCCTCTCCTTCATCTGCCAAAGCAGCTCACCTTGTCACAGCAGGAGATCAGGCTGGTCAGGCAGGACCTGCGTGTCACAAACTCACACTGGCCGCTCAGGTCCTCCGATTGCCCTGTTGGTGCTGCGTGAGGGAACTCAGGGTGATCTGCTCCTGTCACATGACTGACAGCCCTGTAGTTCCCAAAATCCTCCTTCCTGCCCTTCTTGTGGCTGTGGGTCACATCTGCTCACTTCCAGTCAGCTGGGACCTCCCAGTCAGCCAGGGCTGCTGGTAAATCATGGAAAGTTATCCCCATCCATTGCAGCAATCCATTTGTTTGAGTCATCCCACATGACTCTATGCTGGCAACCATGTCACAGCTTTCCTGATGCACAGTGGTTTCCAGATCCTTCTACTGTTGGTGACCATGCTGTGGGTGTTGGTGCAGGTGCACTTCAGTTGGGTTATCAATCCTACCACCTTCCTGGAGAAGTCCCAATTCCTACGTGACCATTCTCAGGGGCTTTCATGGTTTCCAACACATCAATAACCCTTGTGGCTGTGCTGCCACATGGATCTCCATCCTCTGCCTCCACGGACACACCACACTGAAGGACCTGGCTAGCATGCTGTCCCTCAAACAATGGGGTGGACCTCCAGAATTATCCTGTGCAAAGATCTTTTTCCCCCTCGGAGCCAGGAGAATCCCAATTGTCAGCAGTCCTGGTGTCCTGCAAACCCACCCAAAACCAAAACTAAAGCCAAAATAAGCCTGGAGAAGTCATTCCTGCTTGCTCCTCACACTCACGGTCCTGAAGATGAAGCAGAAAAAGCAGGACATCCCTGCCTCATCTTCCTGCCACTCTGCCCTCGCTGCTCCTCCTGTTTCTCGATGTCTCTGCTTCTTCCACACCTGATCCAGCTGCAGCTTCAGCACTGGAGCAACGTGAGACCTCCCAGCCTTTGGCTACATTGAACCAGCTGCTTCCAGCTAATTTGGTCTGTGAGCTCCCACTGCCCATCCATGCAGTGGCATTAGGGCTGGGCTTGTCTCCTCTCACCATCTCTTCAGCACTGCAGCCGTTCGTGAGCAGGACACAGGAGCCCTCCACGTGTGGTTAGGACCCTTCAGGACTGCTTTTTGCTCTTTGATGGAATTTAAACATGCCAGACAAGTAGAAAAACGACACATTGCCTGTGTTACTGTTCCACAGGGAACAGCATCCAAAAATGATGCAGCTCCATGTCCAGCAGGGACCGCTGCATGCCAGGATGGAGGGACAGGCCCTGCTCCAGCCCACTGGCAATGTCAAGGCTTTCCCATTCCTCAAGTCAGGAAGCAAATCACCACTGCCCATGGCTGTAGCAAAACCACGTGGGTTCGGATCCTCTCCCGAAGCTGGCATTTCTCAAGCCCCCGCGGGGCTCAGGCGATGACGGGGCTCACTTGCAGTTAAGCCCGGTATCACATCATCACTGAGACCGATTTAGAGCCCTGTCAGCGACTCGGGGTGGGGACACGGGCACACCAGGACGGCCACTCCCAACCTGAGTCTGAGCGGTTCCAGGGCAACAGTGACAGGGGAGGGGATGGCTGTGATGGCCGATCTTATCTTGTGTCAACAACACTCAGCTTTAAGGGGAATGATTGCAGGAACAAAAACAAACAAACCCAGCTCGGCCACACCAACCACTGCTGAGACCGGGGGAGCTTCAACCCCAAAAAACACCCTCCAGGCTTCCACACCAACGGTCCAAACTGGCTGAGGACCATCAGAAGGATCTGCACCTCCTGGCACAGCCTGAAGGATGGGCTTGTTTGGGTTTACTGTGCAGCAGGAGCCTGGCAGGGTGGGGGAGGACCACTTCTCAGCCCTGTCATCCCAAGGCAGAAGGTTCCAGGTGCAGGTGGTGGGAACAGGAAACGAGCACCAGCTGTGCCTCTCTCCACCTTTTCCACATCCAAGTGTTGTTTTATGGCTACGAGTGAATCACTCACAACACGTCTTCTGCCACACAGCCCAAGTGGAGGTGACAGCAGGTCACTGGGAGGGGTGACCCAAGGGGGAACACCTGGAGAGATGGTCCAGAAGCACAAAAGCCCTCCTAGCAAAGCCGGGCGTCCTCTTGTAATCCCACACATCATTTAGTCCAGGAAAGCAGCTGGAAGTTGGCTCTTCTTGGGTAGAACCTCCAGGCTTGGTTCAACTCCATAGTCCTGAGCAGCTCTGCTGCTTCCTTGCCATGGAATCCTCTTCCTCCTCCACCTCATCACCTGCCTCTCCCCCAGGACAGGGCCAGGACCACTCTCCAGCCAAGAACAGTGGCAGCGACCAGCAGCCATCACCTTATTTCCCATGTGGCACACGGTATTCCTCATCTGAAGGTCCAACAGATCCCACAACATTCAGAGCACGCTGACCCCAAGGTATCCTTCACAGCTGGTCCATCACAGTTATCTCCAGTCACACCTGGGGGTGACTGGATCTGAGCCTGGGATGCACAAGCAGTAAGCTCCAGCAGGGCTGACCCACCTCCACATCTCTTTCACCCCAAATCTGAGACAGCCCTTGACCAAACAGCAATGCCAGCTACCCAAGCAGCAGACCTGGAGTGTCCAACCCAGCCTTGGTGAATGGGGACAAAATCAGCAAACCTGAGCTGAGCAGTGGTGGAACAGAGGTTGTGGAGGGGATTTCCTTCAGCAGCAAGGCTGGGAGATGTGGGAAATCACCACCACACACACCTCCAGCAGCTCCACCACCTGCTCAGGATCAGGACGATCATCTGCCCCGTGACTTGGTAACAAGATCACATCACTGCTCCTGCCTGCTTCTGGCACACGAGGCTGGAAGCATTCATTTTCCCTTTTTCAATATGTTTTAAATACCTCAATTAGTGCATTTTGGGTTCCTTCCACATTGCCCTCAAGCAGTTCTTCTGTCAGGGGCTCTATCCTTCCACTGCTGATAATTAGTGGGGCACGGGGTTGTTATTTTTCCAGGCCAGGGGCCAAATTTGTATTTAATTTTTGCTCCAGATGGCACAGCACTCCAGATGCATCAGCTGGAGCATCGAACCTGCATGAATAAAGTAATAGAGCAAACAACATGATTTACTCAGGGGCTGTTTGACACGCTTAAGGTGCTTTGTGTACATCTGTCGTGCAAAAAAAAAATAGCATTCAAATGAATTCAGATGGTGGTTTCGCTGTTGAACCCAACGCCTGAGGGAAATGCAACAGCAGTAGAAATCTAAAAAAATAAAGATGATAATAATATTAGAACTTATATTTTGCTTTCTTTAAAGTCAAGGATATATTTTTTAAAAAAGGCTGATTTGAGCCATCACTGCTGAGCATGGGCCTGGGTTTTGTTCACCTTCCTCTGTCCCCAAAGCTGCTGCTGGGAGCAGGTCTTACAAACCAGGGTCAGAGCTCTCCCAGGAGAAGGGCTGGTGATCCCGGATTTCAGCTTGGTGCTGAGAGCTTATGGCTCTGCTCACCCGAGGAGACGCGAGGAGGACACCAGAGGACAACCACGAGATGTTCCAGTTATGCTTCTGGCAAATTCACCCCGTTCCCAGAAAGCTGCCGCATCCCTCCGGCACAGCCTGAAGCCGGGATGTGCTCCCTGCAAACTAAAGCACCCAAAATAACTCAGAATAGGAAAAAAAAAAAAAAAAAGACACATTGAGTAGTCGGTTTATCTGCCTGGGTACACGAAACACCGCCGTGTAAAAACCAGCTGAGCTCGCAAATGCCTGGAAACAAAGGGATGGGGGGGGGAGGTGTCTTTTTGTGCTTGGCTTTGCTCCCTTCAGAGCATCCTTGGGCTGTGAGAGCCCGTCCTGGCGGCACCCGAAACAAAGGAAAGCCGGGAGCTGTAGGCAGGAGACAGCTGGGGAAAACCGGGACGAGGAGGAGGAGGAGGAGGCACCCGCATCGCCCTCCCCGGCAGCTGCGGAGCCGGGCTCGCGTGTTGCCGAACACGTTATCCATGGCAGGAAACTCGAGATCAAAGGCGAGGAGCGTGCCAGAGCAAGATGTCATCCAAGCCTCCTGCCAAAGGTGTGCACGGGAGGGGGGAAGCAACCCCCAGACACACAGGCTGGCACATCCGATGGAGCGGGGTGACAGAGACCCACGCGTGTTCTCCTCCGTGCACCCCGGCGAAGACAAAGACAGGCTGAACTGAACGAACAAAAAAAACCCCAAAACCCCAAACCGCAGGAGGTGCATTTTTACCCCTTGGTTTCCAGTCCCCAGGGTCCCACGCACGTCCCCTGCCAAAGCGGCGGACGCAGGGAGAGTACGGACGTGCCCGCACAGCAGGAACAGCAGCACAGTGTAACTCCAAAAAAGCAGCTTTTCCCATTTCTGGGTGGTTTTTGGTTTGTTTTTTTTTTTTTGGTTTTCTTTTAAAGCAGAAGAAACCCGCAGCGTCCTGTCTCGGCCCCAGGAAAGCAAGGGGACGTGTCTGATTCCAAGCCAGCGGCTACCGGGAACGGAGGTGACCTGGGGACTCTGAGCCGAGTGTGGGGTGGGACCCCCAGCAGCTGCCCCTCATCAGGGGGGTCCAGGCTGGCTGGGGACATGCCCCCTGTCCCTTTGTGCCGCCCCAGCCCCCTCCTCCATCCCTCCGGGGTGATGCAGTCCCAGTCCATGGCTCCAGCATCTGCTGTGCCCTGCTCTGGGCTGTCCCCTCTGCCCCACAAGCGGGACCTTATGGCAGCCCCATAGTGCTACCAGACAGCCCAGACCCCCTGAGAGTGTCCCCTTAGGGGTCTGCAGGGACATGGGGGCTGCTCCATTGCTCTGTGGAGGTCCCTGCCCCAGAGGGGACTGTGGAGCAGACAGCGAGGGACCCTGTCCCCCGTGGGAGCTGCTGAGGAGGGGGTGCCCCTGCCCCACAGGGGGGATGGAGGGACAGCCCTGTCCCACAGAGCAAGGCACAGGGAGAGGGTCCTGCCCCACAGAGGGCTGGAAAGCAGAGCCTGTCCCACAGAACAAGGCACAGAGAGAAGGTACAGCCCAAAGAGGGCATGGAGGAGAGATCCTTCCCTGCAGAACAAGGCACAGGGAGAGAGTACAGCCCGAAGAGGGGATGGAGGAGGGTTCTTTCCCTACAGAACAAGGCACAGAGGGAGGGTCCTGCCCAAAGCGGAGCTGCAAGAGGGACCCTGCCCCACAGAGGGGTGCGCAGGGAGGGATCCCACGCACACAGCGGGGATGGAGAGG
>VXAX01003553.1:191502-207029 GCA_013399835.1 Leptocoma aspasia
GATCCCACGCACACAGGGGGGATGGGGAGGGGTCCCTTCCCTACAGAACACGGCACAGGGAGGGGTCCCACTCCACATGGGGGTCCCGGGGGGGGGGTCCCCACCCCCCGTATGGGCGCTCGGGGGGGTTCCGGTCCTCCGGCCCCCCAGGGGGCTCCCGCCCCCCGCACTCACCCGCCGCCGCGCTGTCCCGCCGGGGCTCGCGCCGCCCGCACCGCCCGGCCCGGGCNAGAGTGGCACTGGAGACGGGGATGGTGTAGTGAGGACTCGAAGTGACAGGGTGGCAGCGGTGATACTGGGGACAGGGCGGCACTTGGGAAAGGGGATGATGTAGTGGGAATATGGGGTGACTGTGGGAACAAGGGCTGTGGAGACAGGAGATGACTTTGGGGGCATGAAGTGGCAGTGGGGACAGGACGGGGTGGCAGCGAGTGCAGATGGGGACAGGGCATGGCAGGAGGGACGGGGTGAAGGGGGATGACAGGGGTTGGTGTCAGAGGGGACAGGAGGTGGCACCGGGGTTGGTGTGCGGGTGGGCACTGTCCCGCTCTGCTCATCGCTGCCCCCACCCCGCCCGTTGTCCCCATGCCTGTCCCTTTCCCGTGGACACGACATCACTTGTGGGGGAAGTGACATCACCCTGGAGCTGGGATGTCACCCAGAGCCAGCGTCACGCGCTGGTCCGAGGATGTTCCAGACGTGCGAGGGAAGCTGATCCTCTTTTCCCCCCTTCCTTCCCTCGCCAGGCTGTGTGGAGGGACCGGACACGGCGGTCCCGGGTGCTGCGACAGCAGGGGCACTGGGATGAGCATCCCGGGCGCTGTGACAGCAGGGACACTGGGATGCTCATCCCGGGCGCTGTGACAGGAAAGACACTGGGATGCTCTTCCCAGGCGCTGTGACAGCAGGGACACTGGGATGAGCATCCCGGGTGCTGCGACAGCAGGGACACTGGGATGAGCATCCCGGGTGCTGCGACAGCAGGGACACTGGGATGAGCTTCCTGGGCGCTGTGACAGCAGGGACACTGGGATGCTCATCCCGGGCGCTGTGACAGGAAAGACACTGGGATGCTCTTCCCAGGCGCTGTGACAGCAGGGACACTGGGATGCTCTTCCTGGGCGCTGTGACAGCAGGGACACTGGGATGAGCATGCCGGGCGCTGTGACAGCAGGGACACTGGGATGAGATCCCGGGCGCTGTGACAGCAGGGACACTGGGATGAGCATCCCGGGCGCTGTGACAGCAGGGACACTGATGCTCATCCCGTGCTCCCGGCCTGCCGCGCTGCCGTGGGAGGACTCGCGGCGCTGCCCTCGGGATTCCTGGGCGATGAGGCAGGAGGCCGATCCGCTGGATGTTTTCCCTGGCTGAAGCCTTATTCCCGCTGTGGGAATCCCCGCTCGGCACGGGAGGGATTCGCCCGGGCATGCCCGAGCTGGGAGTCCTCCTGTTGGGAAGAGGCTGCGGAGCCCCGCGGGGACCGGCAGCTGGCGGGATGGATTTGGGAAGCAAATGCATTCGGAAATCGGGTTCTGCCGTTCCTCCCACGCGGGCCGGCCCTGGGCACTCCGCGGCAAAGCCGGGAGGTGCAGCTGGAGGGGAGGGAGTGCTGAGAGCCTTGTCCTTGGCACGGAGTATGGAATTGTTTGGGTGGGAAGGGACCGTAAAGCTCATCTTGTTCCAACCCCCCTGCCATTGTCAGGGACAGCTTCCACTGGATCAAGTTGTTCCCAAGATAGCGTTGGACACTTCCAGGGATCCGGGGGCAGCCACAGCCTCTCTGGGCAACCTGTGCCAGGGCTGCTCGCCCTCACAGGGAAGAATTTCTTCCTGGTATCGATCTAACCCTGCCCTCTGTCACTGTGAAACCATGCCCCTTTTTCCTGGTGAGAAAAGTGCAGGCCCTTGTCCCAAGTCCCTCTCCAGCTTTCCTGGAGCCCCTTTAGGCACTGGAAGGTCTCTGAGCTCTCCCTGGAGCCTTCTCTTCTTCCAGCTCTCCCAGCCTGGCTCCAGAGCAGAGGGGCTCCAGCCTTTGGAGCACCTCCGTGGCCTCCTCTGGATTTGCTCTAGCAGCTCCAAGTCCTTCTGATTTTGGGGGTCCCAGGGCTGGAAGCAGCTCTGCAGGTGGGGTCTCACCTGAGCAGGACAGAGGAGTAAAATGTCACCCCCTCCCCTGCTGCCCATGCTGGGGGATCAGCCCAGGGCAAATGGGAACTTTCTGGGCTGCCAGCACACACGGCTGGGGCATGTCCAGCCTCTTTCCCTGGATGAGAGAAAATAAAAAACACCCAAAAATGGCCCCATGGCCCTCTGGACATGGGCAAGGCAGGGTGTCTGTTGTGACTGCAGTGGTGGCACAGGGCTCCTGGACATTGCCTGATGTCCAGGATCTACTGCCAGTTACAGAGAGCAACTGCTGTGGTGTACCAGCCTCCCTGCCTCAGTTTCCCTTTGGGAAGCACTGCTGCCTGCATGGGGACATGGCCAAGGAAGTCCCCCTCAGTGGAAGGGGAAGGCTGGATGGGCAGAGTCCTTCCTGCCTGCGTGCTGGCAGAGGGAGGGTGTGGGATGGGGGCACCCAAATTTACCTAACTGGGGATGTGGGGATGCACCTGATTCCCTCCCTGGCCATGCAGGGAACCACACTGCTCACTCTCTCCCTGCTCCATGTGTTCCTGCTAACAACACTTTGCTGTAGGTATGAGAAAATCCTGTTTTTCCTACTGGATGAGTGAAGGCACTTGTCATCCAGCCCGGCTGCATGCCTGGACTTTATGGAGATGGGGTGATAAGGGAGGGTGGGTCTGTCCCATGGGAAGGTGGAAGAGGTCTCCTTTCTCCTCTCATTCCTCTCTGGCAGTGCTGGACTACTGATGCCATGGCAGATCCGTCTTCACCCCAGGGATGGGACTGAAGTGTCCCTGGAAAGTATGTGGAGGCTGGAGTGGTGGCAGCAGCCCTGTCACCACCTCCCACAGCCTGTCAGGATCTCCTGCTCCTCTGAAAATTTCTTCTCTGAAAGGATGGTCAAGCCCTGAGAGGTCTCCAGAGCAGTGGTGGAATCCCCATCCCTGAAGGGATTTAAAAGCTGTGTGCATGTGGCACTTGGGGACATGGGTTAGTGGTGGCCTTGGCAGTGCTGGGGGAGCAGTTGTACTCGATGATCTTAGAGGGCTTTTCTAACCTTAATGGTTCCATGATTCCCTGATCTACCCTCACATCTTTTCTTTTGTGGTCAAGGGGACCTTCAGCGTCACCAGCCTGGCCAAGCCAGTCCTAGAGGTGTTGTGGATGGGAGACCTGGTGGGCAGGGGCAGGGTTGGGTTCCTGCAGATCATCCCCTTCCTTGGTCCCATGGCATAGCACTGCCAGGTCCTGGACAGTCCCTCACTGCAAAAATATCCACTTCACCCTTCTGGTTTTTCACTCTTCTGGTTTTTCCCTTCTTCATCCATCCTGACTGCTTGCTCTCCCCATTCCTTGCCTCCCCTTCTCTTCTCCTTTCACTTGAGGTCTCTGGGGTGGCTTTGCCAGCTGATCTGAGAGGGACCCTGTCCCCTCTCAGCCAAGGACATGGTTGGGCTGGGTGATCTTAGAGCGCTTTCCCAACGGTAATGATTTTATGATTCTGTAAATATCAGCGTGTGCCCATCCCACCTCTGCCTCTGAACGGGACATGGGGAGCCTCCCTCACTCCCTCCCTGCCCAGGGTGCAGCCCTGCTTTCTCACACCTCCTCTCCACCCCTTCCACGCTGGTTCTACCCCTGGCCAGCCCAAAGCAGAGCAGGGCGGAGCGGCACAGACTCTTCCTCTTCCTCATAACAGCAATTACCCGGGAGCTTTGATTCATTAATGACTTTGTGAGTCAAGCAATGACACTCCTTCGGCAGGGCTTGCCCGGGGCTGACCTCCCTCCCACCTCCCTCCTCAGCCTTTGCATCCACCCAGGGTGATCCCACCCCGAGGATCATGCCCCGCTGAGCAAGTGGAGCAGGTGTTGCTCCTGGGTGGCAACCAAAACCCTCCAGGTCTTCCTCTTCCTCTTCATCATGCTCCGAGGGGCTTGGCTGCAGCACAGGATCCTGCCAGCCCCAAAATAGGAAAGGGGAATTCAGGTAGTCACCACTTGCATCCAAGCTGGGAAGTAAATTGGGGTGGAGCCTGTTTGCAGGTGCTTGGAGATGAAATAGCACAACCTGTATCCACGTGGGTCCATCCTCTTCCTCCTGCTCCTGCCCCAGACCAAAAATGAGCCAGGGAAAAACGACCAACCTGGACATCACCAGGCACTGCTGAAAGCTTCATTTAGGGGAGATGTGGCTGTGGGGCTCAGAGCCACAGGCTGGGACTGATCTTGCTGGGAATGTCCCTGGAAGTTTGGGGTGTTTGGCACAGCCTGGAGCTGGGCTCAGCACTTCAGGATGGAGAGCTGATTGCCATGAGGATTTTTCTGTTGCAAGAACATATTATAAGTTTCCCTGTATGCAAGCCTGCAGGAAATTCTTCCCATGGGAAAGCATCTTTTTACTGTCTTTTTACTCTGCACAAGTTTCTATAAACAAAATCTCTGATGTGTGTTTCAAGGACATTTGGATTTCTCTGCCTGTCTCCTGATATGGGTAGATGGGGGTTTTCCTCCTTTCAACCTATGAGGTGAAAAGTTGTTATCTCTGATTGTGTGAGCTATTCTGGCATTCCTTGGACGGAGCTGGAAGCAGGAGCTTCGGATGCTCTGGACTGGGCAGATAATAGCCCAAAATCCTTTGTATTATGGAGTCATGTTAATAAATCATATTTAGCCTTCTGATATTATTGCTAAGAGTCCTCTGTCAATGAACGGACCATGGCAATATTTTTCTACTGCTGAGGTCGGGAAAACTTTTCAAGTGCCTTCTTCTGGAGCAGGGAGCATTTGCTGGAGGATGCAGGTGGTTCCTGAGAGGCGAGGAAGCAGTCAGGAATTCCCGTCAGGCAGCCAGACCCTCCCTCACCCCATTACCACCACTGAACTCTGCCTGCACCCTCCTGCTCTGGGGAAAAAACTCCTCATTGAGGCTGAGTGCCCTTGTCCTGGCAGGAGCCAGCACTGGCACAAGGATGGGCTTGCAGGGAGGAGCAGAGGTTGGGTGGCACATGCAAAAGTGGGCTCAGGTGGAAGCAGCCCCAGCGATGGGAAGATTGCAGAGGGGAGAAGGCAGGATTGCTCTCACCCTCAGTGATGTCTGGAGTGTGGAGGAATGAGGAGGGAGATGGATAAAGGAGGGGTGTCTTAAAATATCTGTTAATAGTAGATGAGGAAGTTGCCTCGTGGGAAGTCAAGCTGGTTTGCTGCGACACCGTGTCCGTCGGCTGTGTGGTGGCTGCTGCCTGGGAATGGGATGTCCCACTGCATCCATGCTGCCAAACCCATGGCCCTGTGGGGATGGCACATTAGAATATCACTTCAAGGACCAGACCTGAGGTAGGTAACCAGACTCCCCAACCTTAGGAGTGCACCAACACCTCATCCCACCTGTCAGAGACACAGGCAGGGAGCGAAACCAGCTGGGTCCTCGGGTTCACCAAAATCCACCAGAAATGGACAATATGGACAAGGAAGATGCATGCACAGTGGCATGGGAGCTCCTCCTGGCTCAGAGCCACAGTCCAACTCTGCTGGTATCCATCCCCTGGCTGGGACTGGGGGGAGCTGCTCCTCAGGAATGCGAGGCGAGGGCCAAGCCAGGGGAATGCTTTCCACATTATATTCTCTCAGTTTCCGGCAATTTGCTGCTTTGGGACTTCCTAAGCCAGAGGTTGTATCCGTATCTTTCTGCTTTGCAGCACTTGATGGGCTTGTGGAGAGGGGGTGATCACATGTGTGGTGTTTCCTTGGGAAAAAAGAGTTCAAAAGGATGAGCAGCCATGGGAATAGGCACTTTCGGGGCAGCTGTGGTGCATCCCAGGGTTGATTCATGCTTTAAATATAATAAATGATGTGGATAGAGCGATGTAAAACCCCCCTCCTCCTCCTCTCTGCCGGGTCTAACGTGGAGGGCTGAGCAGGATTCAGCCCTGGGGCCAGAGGGTTTCCACATGAGGCTGCAATACAAAACATCTGGAGAACATCAGCCATAAAGAGACAGGAATGCTCCAAACTGGGAAGGGGTCCAAGCTGTCCCTTGCAGGCTCAGACAGTCACACACACACACACACACACACACTCACTGTCTCGTCCCAGAGCTCTGCCAGCCCTTGGGTTAGGTTTTTGCTAGGAACATCCTGTCCAGGAGCACTTGGAGTTTGCAGGTGGGATCCATCCCAGGCACATTTCTGGGGCGTGCTTGGGCACGAGGCTGTGCAGGAGCTGAAGCTGACAGCTCCAGTGATCTGCCACTGGCATCCTCCTAAGACTCAGCAGTTTCAGGGATTCTACTCCCCTCTGGGCAGCTGTGTTGGGAATACAAGGCAATTCCCACCTCACCAGGAGCAGCCACTTCCCTCTGACACATGGATTTAGTTGTAGGGTGGAGTGATGGACAAAAAATTTGAGTTTGAGGGTAATTTGGTTTTTGAAATATTTTTTTTTTGCAAAAATAGGGTCTAGGAAACAAAGCAGGAGGAGGGGAGCAAGAGAGTCCAGACCAACTTTATTGAACAGTGTCCCTTGCTCAGACTTGTTCCGCAGATTGCTTTGGTTTGGATTTGATAAGCCAGGATTGATCTAAGATTAGGCTGGGAAAAACCTTGCAGGAGCATCCACAGGGCTCCTGGATAAGGCCAGGGACAACTTTTGAATGGGGAAAATTTCCCAGGAGGTGAAAATTGGAGGAAATAGATGGTCTTTAAGGTCCCTTCCATCCCAAACCTTTCCATGATTCCCTGAATCTGTAATTTGGGAGGATTCAGAGCTCATGGACAACATCAAAGTTCTCTGGGTATAAAGGGCCACCATCCAGCAAATGAGATGACCAGAGATCTGATGGCTGAATGCTTTTGGAGCTGAGGACATTGAGTCTGGGGCCCACCCCACCCTCCTGCCTCATGGGAAGAGCGGGTCCTGCATGATGGCAAATGCTTGTGCAGGGTGAGTAATTTCTAAGATAAACAGATAATAATACAAAAACAACCTAATGAAAAAGAAATCCTCTGGAGCCTCTGCCTGAAGTCTCATCTCCAGCCCTGGTCTCTTGGCTACCACTTGCCACAAGCCAGAGGGGCTGATTGACCTCTCTCTTCCACATCTGAAAATCCATGGAAGTGGTCACCAGATGCCTGTGCATTGAGGTGAGCAGACACTGAGGCAACTCTGCTGAAGTTGTCATTAACTTGGGAGAGAGGAAAGTCCCCACCCTTTGCTCAAATGTGGATTTACCTCCTGCAAGTACAGGCAGAGCCTGGACTCCTGATAGCATCTCCTGGGGATGTAAACACAGGGAGCTGGCCAAGCCTTCCCGTGGAGCCGGACAAACCTGGTTGGGAGAGCAGGGAGAAGGAAATGCTGAATGCAGCAGCAGTCACCCGGAAAGACTCTTCTCTAAGCCTTCCTCCAAAGGGTTTTGTGTTTGTTTTTGGCCAAGGTCTTGGCCTTTCTTGGAGCTCTTAAGCCTTGTGGTTACACAAACTCGCTGAGTCAGCGAATCCTGCCCATGGGTCATTTCTAAGAGTTTAATTCTCTTCCTCAGTGTCCACATTGAGCCACCAAACACCTGGAAAACACGGTGCTGTGCTGGCAGCAGGATGATGAGATGCTCACCCCGACCATCTGGGTCTGCCTTTATCCCGCAAACGAGTGTTTGCAGCTCCCCACACCATCACCACCACCCTCTGGCACCGAAGTGAGGTGAGAGGGGACTTCCCGTGTGCTGACAACAGCTGTGGTGCTCCTGCAAAGCTAACCCGGCCCTGGGAGCCATGGAGAGGAGCAGGTGGTTTTTTTGGGAAGTTGGCATCGGTGTCACTCAGATATTTTTGAGGCTGAGCAGGTGGGAAGCGGCGCTGGGTTTGCAATATGAGCCTGGGCAGAGTAACCCAGACGTCACCCCGTGCTGTGGGAAGTGATCCCAAGGCTGTAATGGAAGAAGGTTGGCTCCTTATTGGACTTAAAGCAGGTAGAGGAGGCAGTGGGTGAGGAGGGAAGGGTGGGAGCCTCTCTTGGGGCTGTAATTAAGGCAGTTGTACAAGGAGAGAGTGGATGGGGAGATTGGTGTCTGAGACAAGCGGGGCAATAAAGTGAGGGAAGATGCAAGATCCCACCTGCACCCCAAAATTCTCCATTGTTGCAGAGGAACAATGGCTGTGAGCCCTCTGGCCCAGCTGCATCCCTGTGCCTCAGTTTCCCCAGGGGTAACATATGGATTAAAAGCCTTGGGGGCATTTTCTTGTTCTTGGGTGGGCTTGGGGCTCCATAAATAGGATGATGCTTATGGTGTTTTCTCCATTTTGCTATGAAATCCTCCTCAAACACCACTCCATCAGGAGAAATCCCAGCCCAGAAGCACCTTCCTGAAATGGAAGCTGGGCTAGGAAAGGGCTTCACCTCTTCTCCCACTCTGACAGGAGAGCAGCACGTGGCAGGTCTCATAGGACAGGTGTGGCATCAGCTCTCTCCCCATAAATCCTCTCTGTGTTTACTCTCTGGATAAATGGGAGACTGGAACAACCAGGGCTCGGCAATTGGAGTAATTTCTTGGCATAGGGAAAGCCAGCTCCTCACGTGTCCACTGCTGCGGTGTCCCTGCCTGTCACCAGGCTAATCGGGGAGGTGATGCTCCACCACATCTCCTCTTCCTGGGCAGTGCTTGGAGCAGTCCAGATAAGCTGCTGCCTTTGTAGGCTTGATCCTGCCTCAGAAGTGTTTATTCCTGAGCCTCATGACATCCTGGAAGTGAACTAATCCTCTTTTGATAGCTGGGGAAATTGAGGCACAGGCCACTGGGGTGACCTGTTCTCCCTGGAGCCATCTGCCTTTGCCATGTTGTCCTTCTCAGGGCACTGAGTGATGCTTTTTCACATTGCCCTTGGGAATAGAGGGGGAGAGATCAGCAGCTGCCATGGGAAATGTGTGGGACACCATCACATGGAGCAGGAAGCTCTGGAAAACATTGCAGCTCCCCAAAATCTGGATAACTCAAGGTCAGAGCCTTGGCTTGAGCTGATGAGGATTATTGCCTCTGCAGAGACCTGCACTCAACACAAGGTTGTTATTGTTGTGGTCTGTCTATTGACAAAGGGCTTTTAGTAATAATATCAGAAGGATAAATATGATTTATTAACATGACTTTATAATACAAAGGATTTGGGCTATTATCTGCCCAGTCTGGAGCATCCGAAGCTCCTGCTTCAAGCTCTGTCTAAGGAATGCTAGAATAGCTCACACAATCAGAGATAACAACTTTTCACCTCATAGGTTGAAAGAAAGAAAACTTCTATCTCTTATTATCAGGAGACAAACAAAAAAACTATTTGTGTCTTTGAAACACAACTCAAAAATTTGTTTACAAAAACTTATACAAAATAAAAAACAATAAAAAATACTTTCCCATTAAAAAAAATTTCTATAAACCTTCATATAAAAAAACTTATGTTCATACAACAGGTTGTCCCAAGGCCTTGGGAGTGGCCTTGACCCAGAAAACTTGGGATGTGTCCTTAGAATTTTGGGGCTGGTGTTGGTCAGTGGTGTCAGGTGACCTCGCTCAGCCTGAACCTGGGTGCAGAAGAAGCTCTTTACCAGCTGTCCCAGGCAGAGCCAGGAGAGCTCATTACGCCCTTCCAGCCAGCAGCTTTTCCATGTGGCAGCAGGAATTTTTGAGCTGAGCATCCCTGGGGTTATTTATGACCCACAGAGAAGGCTGGTCCGGGGAGGAGGCTCCTGACTCCATTCACGTATCCCAGGCCTTGTTTTGTGCACGGGTGAGGAGCGCTCGACCTGGGCTGTGCTTCATCTGCCTCTGGCTGGATGCCTTTCCCATAAAACTGGGGCACACTGCATCCAGCTGGCAAGCTGCTAGGGAGCTTTGACTCAGCTGGACTTGGCTCCAGCTCTGAGACTTCAGCCCAGTCCCTGGTGAAAACCTACCCTTGGCGCTGGAGGGATTTGCTGGATGGACCTCAGGTCTTGCAGTGCCTTTTTATAACTCTGTTTGGGTGGGGAAAGCTGAGCCACCACGTGGAAATTCCCACTGGAGAGGAAAGGGGTCCAGATGCTCGTCTGGATGGTCCATGGGAGTGTGGCAGGGGACATCAAGCTGGGGACTCCTCTGAAGGCAGCACAGGGTGGGACACCAGAGCTTCTGCCACCACCTTCCTGTGGGAGGAACAACCTCTTCCCAAGGGTCATCCATCCCACCTGTGCCCCTGGCAGGATGGAGGCATGGCAGCAAGGAGGGAGGCGGGGAGCAGGGAGCTGGAATTTGGTGGATCTATTTCCATCCCTGCCCTCGATGAGGCGCAGAGCCCTGGACACCTCCAGGTGTTATGCAACTGCTTGGAATCAAAACACTGACGTCAGAGACTTTAATTAGCAGTGGAAAAGTGTTTCAGGGATGCTGTGGAAGGATTCTGTGCCACCAGGTTCTCCTCCCCAGGATTGGGATACATCTTGGGAGGGGAGAGGTGTCACCATAGCCCTCCAGCCCCCCAAAGCAGCCAGTGGTTTGTGAAGATGGACCCCAACATGTGTGGGGCACTCAAGGAGCTTTATTCCATTTTTCTCCCAGCCTCTGAGGTTTGTCTTGGTGTTTCCCAGAGCCAACAGTGGGTCTGTGCATTTTGTGGATAACACCAGACTGGGAAGCAGGGTGGCCATTCAGCAGGATGGAGGATGAGGCCCCCCAGGACCCTGCTGAAGTTCAGCAGAAGCTGATGTCACATCCTGGGACAGGTTGGACACCTGCAGAGAGGATCTGGGATCAAACCTGGAGACCGTGTTCCATTTTGGGCTCCTCAGTCCAAGAGGGCCCTTGGTGTGCTGGGGCCAGCCCAGCAGATCCACCAGGCAGGGTGGGATGAACTTGGAATCTTTGTGGGAAGGAATGGGAAAGCCAGAGGTGACCTGTGAGAAGATGTCACCATCACTGCCAGTATTCACTCCGAGGAGACACGAGCAAATCCGTCTATTTGCATACTGAGACTGATTTGCATATTGAGATAATGAATTCTTCCTGATGTCCTGGTTGCTTTGCTCAAAGCCATGAAGAAATGGAGATTTTCTTCTCTGCCTGGAGCAAAATACTCGCCCCACTGGGCAGAATTCAGCCCCAGGGAAGAAGGGAGGTGGATTGCCAGTGGATTTTTGAGGATCTCTGGCTTCAGCAGGGTGATGGACACCCATGAACGAGGCAGCCTCAAGTCTCACTCATATCCATGATCTTATTTTGATACAACTAATGATGTTTTATTCCCCAAGGAGCTCTTGTCCAAAGCTCACCTCATTCTGCAGCTCAGCTTGGCTGTTATGTTTCCTCAGGAGGGGGAATATTCCTTCAAGCTGTGGCTCAGACAGGATATTTTTGGCATAATTTGGCTTCTACTTAGCATTCATAATTTCCAGATATTTGCCTTGAAAATCCCCTCGAAGGTGTCCTGGGGGCATGCTGGGCTTGAGCTGCTGGGCTGCCTCCATCTCCTTGGCTCATCAGGCTTTGCATTTTGCTGGAAATCATGATCCCATGGAGAGCCCAGAGGTCAGAACATCTGATGGTGCATGCAGGAAAACCACGGAGGTGGCAGGAACTCCCTGATAATAGGGCTCTGATCATCTTGTGGTCACAGAAACTGGAGAGGAGACATGGTGAGGTCTGGAAATAGACCGGGTAACTCATCAAAACACACCCACCTGTGTCCCAAGGAGACCAGGGAGCACGTGGGCGCTGATCCCTTGTAAAATCCCAATTTCCAGTCTCCAAAGAGCCTTCCTTTGCTTGGGATGCGAAGCAGAGCTGAGGGCTGGGAACTTCCAGCTTGCGATTTGGACTGGAGTGACTCGGGGTGGATATTTTTGGGGCCCTGGCACTGATGGCATCTCCGTGCTGTGGGTTTCCAAAGCAGGATTTGGTGACTCCCAGCGTGGCCTGGGACACTGCCATCCTCTAGTGGCTGTATCCAGAAGCACAGGAATGCTGGTGTGGGGAATTTTCCGGGGTCACAAGCACCAGGCAGGGCATGGAGCTCTTCCCTGGCGGGCTGGAGTGGGGTGGGGAGGACATTCATGGATGTTTCCCTTTCCTCCAGCTTTTCTTGCTGGAAATGGGCTTGGTGTCCACTCCGCAGTCAGCTTTGTAAACTCGATTTTTTTTGTCAGTGACACAAAGCTCCTCTGTAGGCTTCACGCCTTGGGTCTGGCCCTCCGAAGATGGGTGGATTTGGGGGCAGCCTGCTAACTCCACTCATCCAGATAAATTCCTTGGGAACGTCTGGAACGGAGAGTTCTGTTAGGTGGGAATGCTGGATCCCATCTTTGGGGAATTTTTGTAGGTTGTGGTCTTGGCATCTCTGCCTTTTACTTCAGCCCCATCCTCAAAGTGTTGTAGAGTTGAAACTACTGCAACTGTGTGGAGGTTGTGTAGTGCTGGGGAGGACAGAAAAGACCCTTCTTTCCTCTTCACTGAGGGATACAGGACCAGGAGGAGGTCCCAGGATGGTTTGTGTGGGAGATGAGGAGGTAAAAGCAGTGACTTCCAAATCATAGAATACCCTGAGCTGGACAGGACCCACAAGGATCATTGAGTCCAGCTCCTGGCCCCACATGGCCCCAGAAATCCCACCCTGTGCCTGAAAGCATTGTCAAATTGTCCTTGAGCTCTGGCAGCCTAGTGGCTGTGACCATTCCCTGGGGAAGCCTCTCTGAGGGGTCATGGCTTGGGTGGCTGTTGGGGGTCAGCAGAGGACACCAGCAACTCATGCAGGGATGGGAGGGAGAGTGGCAGGAGGAAGAAAAGAAATAACCACAGAAGGGAACTCTAAAGCAATATATATATATTTTTTTAAAANGACCTGAACTGAGGTCCTCAGCCAACTCTCAGAACCCTGGTGAGGACATGAGTGTCATAGGGCCTGTGATGAGGCTGGCACAGGATATTTGCTTTGAATCCTGAGGGTCTCGTTTTCCCTGCCTTCCTCTCCCAGCCACGGTCCCCTCTCACAGCAGGATGATGATGGGCACAGCTGTCCCACCTACAGCTGATCTCCCCTCTGTTCACCCACTGATGAAGAGGGATCCAGGAGATGGGGGAAGAAGGGAAGGGGATTGGCCACAGAATTCCAGGATGGTTTGGGTTGGAAGGGATTTTATGGATAATCTGGTCTCCACACCCCAGCCATGGGCAGGGACACCTTCCACTAGGCCAGGCTGCTCCAAGCCCCATCCAACCTGTCCTTGCATGGAAATGTTGCAAATATCCTTTTGGATCCTGACCCTACTTCTGTATCATTCCTCTGTCCAAGAGTACAAAGCTTTGAAATCTCACTCAATTCTTGAAGTTTGGTGCAGACTTGAAATACAGCTTAAAAATATGGTGGAAATCCATTTCTTTGCACAATAAACTGCATTTTTGTTGCATTGCATCTTGCACAATGTGATCCATGAAAGGGGAGCTTAGGGGCCACAGTAATACCATAAATTAATAAAGAAATTATCATAGGTGACTAATTCAGAACTATATGCCAGGGATTCAGGTGATGTGGGCTGTTAGCTGAGATCCCTGGTGCTTCTTCTTACCAGCCTGACTTGTGTGAGTGTCCACAGAAATACTGCAGGGATGGATCTTCATGCAACAAAAATGCCTGGTCCTTTCAGCTGCACAGAAGAGCCTGAAAAGATGGTTTAAAAGCAAGAAAACAGACAAAAAAAAACCCCCCAAAAACCCCAAAAAACCCAGAAGAGATAGTTTAACATGCCAAAAATTCCTGAGTCATTGTGTTCCAGACTTCCAGTGTTCCAGAGGTCTGAACGTGCTGGCCTGTCCGTGCTGCTGATCCCAAATGAGATGTAAATATTCTTGGCCAAAGCAGGGTTTCAGGTTGCTCGCAGCTTTTGCTGCCTCTGCAATTCCGAGGTGGTTTCGATGGAAATCTGCTTCCCTCCAGCTGCCTGCCGTTGGATTACATCTCCAGCTGCATTTCCCACTGCCCTGAGCAAGGCCAGAGCTCTGCAGTGATGTTCTCATGGGTGTTCAGTGGCTGAGCTGGCTGGAAACCCCAGGTCAGTCTGTGACACTGGGGACATGTGCATCCTGGGGGGGCTTTTTGTGCTCTTACTGGGAGCTTATGGGTCATAATCCTGATTTTCACAGAGTAAAGAGGGCTGCTTTGTTGATTTGGAGCGAGCTACCCAGGCAGAGCTTTGTTTGTGTGTTGGGATTTTTGGTGGTCCCCACAGGGCTGGGATCCTTCCTCCTGGGCCCTTTGGAGAAGGTTCCCTTGTGAGTTCTTGGCAAGGATGAAGAACGAGCCAGACTCTGAGTTTTCTCTGTCTTTGGTCTTGGCTTATTTTTCTGTTATCAGAAGTCTAGTACACTAGACTTGGCACATCAGAAAGCAAAGCATAAAATGGAGCAAATGGAGAGCAAACACCCCAAACCAAGGACTTTTAAAGCTAATCAGTCAATTACCGTCTAACACGTATCTTGTTTTTACTTTTCTACCAATAACTTCTATTAATCTACTCACGTAGCACCCATGCCACTGCTTTCTCTAACCAATGACTTTGTGCCACCAACACTACAGAAAACGGAGTGGAAGACGAACAAGAAAGAGATGAGACAACACCCAAAATCCTCCATCTTGTCCCCTATTCACTCTCATATTGAAATCCTAAAACTGTAAATTCGTCACCCTGTGACAAACTATTACTGCTACTGCTGTCTAGTTCACACCTGTGTGCTCCAACTCATCCCAGAGCCTTGGCAATTTTTTTCCCTGGGACAGAGGTTAAAAGCAGTGTTCTGCAAAGGACCAGAGCTTTCTAAAACAGTCAGAGAAACATTCTCTGTACCCTGGATTCCAACATTTGTGGAATTAATTTGGTTGTGCTGTACCCTTACTATGTCCCAAAACATCCCTCTTATTTCAGGAAGAGACCTGTTTGCTGCTGAGGATGACATTTTCCATGGCCCAAGGCCAGGTGTGATTTCCCTGTGGTTCTATTCACAGCTCAGAGAGAGCATCACCTCTGGGAATCCTGGTGCCCCAGGAACTGCTCACAGTCTGGAGAACACCAAAGGCTCCTGTAGATACCAGAAAACTCTGAGCTGGATTAGTTTGCATCTCTATCCCTCTTCCCAGTGAGATGACAATTGATGGCACTGTGATGCCCGCAGGGAAGGGGCTGAGAGGACCTTCTCTGACTGAGGTTGTGCTTGTAGGACTTTATCTGGAGCACATGGAGGGTGTCATGCCCTTTGTCTGAGTGGAAAATGGGTTCCTCTGCCTTTTTTCTTTTCCCATTTTGATCATTCCATCCGTCCATCCATCCATCCATCCATCCATCCATCCATCCATCCATCCATCCATCCACTCCTCCTTTCTGGTGCCCCAGGGCAGC
>VXAX01003553.1:207045-227371 GCA_013399835.1 Leptocoma aspasia
TCCATCCATCCATCCATCCATCCATCCATCCATCCATCCATCCATCCACTCCTCCTTTCTGGTGCCCCAGGGCAGCTCTATTTCAGTGGCTGGTGGGGTGCTGCCTGTCTAAAGGGAGAGCTGGGATATATCATTAACACACTCCTTGTTTTTCTAAGACTTTGCCTTTAATTACTGATAATTCTGCCAGACTCTACTCTTTTTTCCCCCAGGCTGGCTGGCTGCCTCCAGGCTGAAATGTTTTTGGAAAATTTCAGCTAAAATAGTTCAGCATTTTGCAAGAATTAGATTAGGAGGGGGGAAAAAAAACCCAACTGTTTTGCTCCAGCTGGGTGGGAAGCTTCCAGCTGTTTTCTGCAGCCATTTCATCCCTGGTGTGCATCTGAGGGGGCCCTGAAATCTGGGGGCAGGGAAGATCCTTGAATTCACTGAACCAGCTGAGCCTGCCAAGGATGAGACTGTCCTTGAGAAGGTCCCGTCCTTGTCCGGCAGCCACTCGCCTCTGCTGGCCATGAGCCTGCTGTGACTGCTCCTGGTAGAGCAAGGCTGCTCCTTCCTGCACTGCTCCAGCAGGGAAAAGGGAGGAAGGGCTGTTGGAGACTGCCCTGGAGCTCTTTACATCTTCCTGAAATCCCTTATCAGTCCCACAGAAGTTTGTATTATGTGCATTCCGTGGACCCAGTGCTTCCTCCCTCCCTAAAGATCAATTCAGCTGAGGCAAAATTGCCCTGGGGAGATGCCATGGGGCACCTTGTGGAGTTGGTAGATTCAGCAGAGGACCTTCGAGGTGCTGAAGCTCCTGTGGAACAGCAGGTGTGATATCCCAGTCCAACACCTCTGCCCCACTACACAATTCAGCCAAGCCCCTGTGTCCTAATCCACGTCCTGTGGTGGTAGGATGGGACTGTGACTCTGTGCCAGGATGGGTGCAGAGACTGTGACCCTCACTGGAGCCTCAAGGGTCTTCATTTTGTCTCCTTTTATGCATCCTGTTCCTCCTGCAAGGGGGATGTTGATGGATGAGAAGCCTGACATGACCCAGCTATGTGCACTCACAGCCCAGAGCCCTCCGTGCCCTGGGCTGATCCCCCAGCCTGGGCAGCAGGAAAGGGGGGACTCTGCAGGTGAGACCCCACCTGCAGAGCTGCCTCCAGCCCTGGGGCCAACAGCAGAAGGACTTGGAGCTGCTGGAGAAAGTCCAGAGGAGGCCACGGGGACGCTCCAGGGCTGGAGCCCCTCTGCTCTGGAGCCAGGCTGGGAGAGCTGGGAATGTTCACCTGGAGAAGAGAAGGCTCCAGGGAGAGCTCAGAGCCCCTTCCAGGGCCTAAAGGGGCTCCAGGAGAGCTGGAGAGGGACTTGGGACAAGGGATGGAGGGACAGGACACAGGGAATGGCTTCCCACTGCCAGAGGGAAGGGCTAGGTGGGATATTAAGAAGAAATTCTTCCCTGTGAGGGTGGTGAGGCCCTGGCACTGGGTGCCCAGAGAAGCTTTGGCTGCTCCATCCCTGAAAGTGTCCAAAGCCAGGCTGGATTGGGCTTGGAGAAACCTGGGCTAGTGGAAGGTGTCCCTGTACATGGCAGGGGCTTGGAACCAGATGGACTTTAAAGGTCCTTCCAAACCCAAACCATCCCATGATTGCCTGACCCTACCACACTCCTGTCCTTGCAGGGTGCCGTGGGCTGCACGAGGACTCTGGAGGACCAGGGAAAGGCTGGGACACACTGTGTCCACCCTTCCTGTCCTAGGACATCTCGTGTGGCACTTCTGGGTTGTCCCCAAGTGTCTGTCCCTACACCCTCCATCACGAGGGGCTCGTGCTCTGCAGGGCGTGCAGGCAGCTGTGCAAACAACCCCATCTGGCCCTCAGCTTACACTGAAAAATCAAAGGGAGTTTTGAGGTTGAGTCAAACAAAGTAAATAAACAGAAGAACCCCCTCCACTGAAAACACAGACAGGAAAAAAATAAAAGGAAATCTGACCCAAACCAAAAGAGTTATTTTGCTTTTCTTTCCAGCCCTAACCCTGTTTTGATTTAGTACTGCTGGTGTGAATAAGCTGTGGCAGATGTTGTCATTTTTTTCATCTGTTATGTATTTTTTTCTTCTTTTGTTTTAATCTGGCTAGAGAGATTTGCCATATTCATGTGTTCTTCTGGCCACTTAAATCCATGTTTTTTTTTTTCCAGTGGAAAAGGCAGAATGAGCCAGACCCTGTTAGATGAAGGTGCAGGGGCTCACGTAAGGCTCTGGTGCAGGCACAGGCTGTAGCCCTGTCCCAGCTTTGGCCTCCAGGTGCTGCTCTGGAAGGGCGTGCATGTCCCTTTGTCCCTCTCTGTCCTATCAGCCACCTCTCGGAGACCTGAGATTTCTCCATGACTCCAGCAGGTATCCCTGATGGGCCATCCCACCCCAGATCCTGCTGGCACTGCCAGGCTTTGCCATTCCTGCTCTGGATTCAACCTATTTTGGTACTCCATGAGGTGGCACAGGTCACAGAGCCCGAGGAGTGACCTCCCCCTCCTCTTTAGATGGTCTTGATGAAGGAGGACTGGAGAGAAAGGGGGAAGGGCAGGTCAGGGTGTTTTTCAGGCTCACTTCTGTGGGGCAGGATAATAAATACAGCTGGGCCTTGCTAATGCATAATAGAGTCTGGGGAAAACTGTGGTCATTTCAGTTTTGCAGCTGACAGGAAGGAAGGAAGGAAGGAAGGAAGGAAGGAAGGAAGGAAGGAAGGAAGGAAGAAAGAAAGAAAGAAAGAAAGAAAGAAAGAAAGAAAGAAAGAAAGAAAGAAAGAAAGAAAGAAAGAAAGAAAGAAAGAAAGAAAGAAAGAAAGAAANTGTTGCAAGAATATAAGTTTTTCTGCATGCATGCCTGCAGAAAAATTTTTTTCATGGGAAAACATCTTTTATTGTTTTTTTACTTTGTATAAGTTTTTTGTAAACAAAATGTCTGGTGTGTGATTTAAGGACATTTTTAGATTCCTCTGCTTGTCTCCGAAGAATGGGAAATAAGAGTTTTCTTTCAACCTATGAGGTGAAGGACTGTTATCTCTCTGATATTGTAAGCATTCTAGCATTCTGGTACAGTGCATTGAAGAAGAAGCATCTGAGCTCTGTGCCTGGGCACATTATAGCCCAAATACTTATGAACTATGAAGTCATTTTAATAAATCATATTTAGCCTTCTAAAATTATTGTCAAGAGTCTTTTGTCAATGAACAGACCACGGCAATAGAAGGGGATTTGGCAACAAGAGCGAGCTCCTGAAGCCTTGGCCATAGCATTTGGCCTGACATCAATTAGGACTGGGCCTTCCTTTGGCAAAAGGAACAAATCATCCTCCTTCCTCCAGCCCTGATATCCCTGGACTGTCCCATGGTGCTTCAGGCTCAGGAGGAGAAGAGAAATTATGGGAAATTTGGAAAAGAGTAAAATCATAAAATCAGAGAATCGCAGAATGGTTTGGGTTGGAAGAAACCTCAAAGATCTCTTGTTCCACCCCTGCCATGGGCAGGGACACCTTCCACTAGCCCAGGTTGCTCCCAGCTCTGTCCAACCTGGCCTTGGACACTTCCAGGGATCCAGAGGCAGCCACAGCTTCTCTGGGCACCCTGTGCCAGGGCCTCCCCACCCTCACAGGGAATATCTTCATCCTATATCCAATTTAAATATCTCCTTTTTTAGTTTAAAACTCTTCCCCTTGTCCCATCCTTACCTGTCCATTTAAAAAATCACTCTCCCTCTTTTTCATAAGCCCTCTTTAGGTAGTAGAAGGTGCTAGAAGATCTCCCTGGAGCTTTCCCTTCTCCAGACCAAACAGCTCTGGAGTAAGACAGCAGAGATGAACACAGGGGCTGTGGCTGATGCGAGGCAATTTGGTGGAAAAGCAGAAACCAAAATTAAACCACATCTGGAGAGGACCCTGCAGCACACCCAGCCAGGAATGGGAAGTGTGGGGCAAGGAGGGGGTGGGAAAAAGGCACCAGGACTTTTAAAATAAAACTCTGACAGAGAAAGAAACTGAGGCAAGGTGCCCTGACTTGCTGGGTGGCTTTTGCTGGGTATTGCAAGTCCTGCTTGGTCAGGGTGTTCCTGGGGGCAGCTCCCTTCCCTCCCTTCCTCCTCCAGGGAGGGCTGGGACTTTCTGCAGGGTGAGCAGGAACCTGCAGGGATTCCAACAAACCCCATGTGCTCCAGCAAGAGCCAGGTGAGCATTTTCCCAGCTTGGGAAGGAACTGCACGAGGGAGACATGACATGATTTGCTTTCCAGGCTCTTTGTCTGGGAAAACCAACAAATTTTGGGGCAGTGGGAGCAGGTAGCAGAAGAAAATGACCCATGATGCATGGATGAGATTTTTCTGTCATGAAACCGGATCAGAGCGTGCCCTTACAGCCCAAGTGTTTCTGGGCTCCCGTTCCAGGCTTCTGGGTAAACAGGATGTTGATATAATTAGCTTTCCTGTCATCAAGCCTATAGTAGCTGTACAGTGGAAAAAACCCTCCTGGCAGTGTTGGGCCATTTCACTATGGAAAGATCCAGTGTCTGATTTCAGCTCCCTCCTTCCTTCTCCTTCCAAGCTGCAGGTGGGACATCCCAGAGGTCTCCTGCTTCATCTCTTTAACACTTTGCCTTCCTCCCCGTCCCTGTTTGAGCCCGAGATGTGAGAGAAAAGACACTTGGAGCTTGGCACAAGGGAAAAAAGTTGGGCTTGGAAGATGATTTCTGAGAGGGTGGGTTTGAGCTGTGCATGGAGAGCAGCTCTGCCATGTGAGGAGCTGCCTCCAGCCTCTGCTGCTGCTGCAGACAAGGTGGGTGCCTGTGGGACACAGCAAACCTACACTCCCATTGCTGTGGATTTATATGGGGATGGTGGGAGCAAAGAGCCCTGCAAATACCCCTGATCTGGAAAAGAAACACTCAGGGTGTCCTAAAGGAAAGGCTGAGCTTTGAATCTTTCCCCCAGGCAGATGGGATGTAAACCACCCCAAACTTTTGGTGTGATGACAACTGCAAATGCAACAATAACCGTTGAAATATGAAATAAACCAGCAAAACCAAACCAAAAAATCTCCTTCCGCCTAAAACGTTGCATTTCAGGAGGATGCAAAATGGGGTGTGTGCAGAACCTCAGCCCTCCTCCAGCTCCCTGAGCTGGGAAAGGCAATGAACCCTCCTGAGATATAGATCTATAAATTGTGGGATTTTGGGGGGAAAGGAATACAAATCTGCCCAAATATTCCTGACTGCCTGAAGCCTGGAGGCAGTGGGCAGAGCCATGTAAGGTTTATGGGTACGTGCTCATATCTTCCAAATTATGTCCTTGCCTTGTAGCTACACTTGGGCAGAAAAGGGACAAAACCAAGTGGAATGAAAGCTCCTGGGTGGCCCTGAAACTCTTTTTGGGCCAGGAAGAAGCATCCCAACCCTTGCCATGAGACTGAGTAAAGGCTGGTTGGGTTTAAGCCCTGTAGGGTTTTATGTTCACAGCAACCATGGCATGGTGGGGAAGGAGTTTATGCGAGCCAGGATCTCACCTGGATGTGGTGTGAGGAGGGTGGGACCTTGGGTGGGCTCTGGGGTCCCTCAGTTACTGTGCAGACATTGGGTTTCAAAGGATTCACTGCCCTCAGACCTGCTCCAGTGTGGCAATGCGGACGGTCGGTGATGGGACAAACGGAGACGAGAGATCTCTGGAGTCAAGGCTGATCTTGGAGCATGCAGTTTATTTCATACGGAATGTGTGGGTATAGGGGCCCTGCTGAGAGCTGCCAGTCACAGCTCGGAGCAGGACCGAGAGATAGAAGGGTAGAGTAAGAGTAAAAAGAGTAAGAGAGTAAGTACAAGAGTAAAAGTAAAGAGAGTGAAGTTCCCGTTACAATGCATTAAATCTTCTTCTACACTGAATATTCTAATTTACACTAACCAATGTAGTACGATATACAAATCCTGTAGCATTTACATATAGCCTATAAGAATCTTTACATTACCATACTGTGTTATATTTTAAACCCTAAAAACTACTCTTTGGATCCCTCTTGCCAAGGGGGTCTGCTCTGACCCTTGGACTCCTGGTGAGGAGAAGATCATTGTTTAATCAAAAGGGGATTACCTTCAGCTGGCCACACCATTGTTCTTCTGTTCAGTAACAGAGGCTCGGCATCTTAGACATCAAAACTTGCTTTCAATTCTATTTCACTTATATGTTTCATATTCTCAAACTCTAAACAGTCATATTTATAAGGCTTTCCTGTTTCATCCTTCCCAACACTCCAGGCATCACCCTGTTGGGACAAGCAGGATAGGGTATCCCTACCTGCCTGGGTAGGGATGTTGGGGCACTGGGATGAACTTGTTCCTTCCTGGAACACCTTCATGAGGGGAGCCAGAGGGCTAAATTGGTGCAATTCTCAGCCTACCTGTGCTGAGGGTCTTGCTCAAGCCCCTGCTGTGCCACCTTCCCCATTGCTGATGGGAAGTGCTGTGGAGTCGAGCTCCGTGCCCTCCACTGGGGCACCCCCAGCATCCAAGATCTGGCTCATCCCTGCTGTGGGGCAGAGGCTGGAGCCAGGCTGAGGGACTTTAGGGGCTGTCCTGGCCTCACTTCACCCCAGCACGATGGAAACTGCGTGGGTTGTGCTGCTGCTCTGCAGGATCCTGCCCAGGGCTCAGCCCTGCCCACTCTGGAAACACGAGGAGCCGGTTGACCCTGACAGCTCCGTGCTCTCCCTCTTTATTTTCCTCATGGAGACATCCCTCAGGGTTTTCCCAAGCTAGAATAAAACCAGAGAGCCCTTGGATTACAAAACCACATATTTCTCCTGTGCTGCTTTCCTCCTCCCTGCCCTACCAACTCCCCCCAGCACTGTCAGACCAGCTGGAGCCACTGGCACTAAAAATCCCTCCAGGAGCCAGCAGCCATCCATGGGCTCCCAGCCAGACAAGACACTTGAGCTGGGCTCAGGAGCTGCAGGGCAGAAACAGCAGCCAAATTTTTGGAGGTTCAGGCTGGGGTGACCAGGAGGTCTCTGGAGTGACCAGGGTGTCTGCAGAGGCTTTGAAGCACAGCAATGAGGGCAAACAGCTGAGGGCAAACCTCGTCATCCCACTCCTACAGAAGTTTGTGTCCTGGTGGGTCTTCCACCCCTCCTAGGGGTGAAAACCTCCTGGGAAAACACCAGCTAGAGGCACTTCCTGAGCTGCTTCAAGTAAAATCTGACCTTACCATCATCAATGTGTCCTTCTGAAAACAGGAGAGGAGCTCCTGGGCACTGGAGCCATCTCCTGAGAGCCAAATTCCTTATCCATTTGCTGGCCAAGCATCTTGCAGTGCTCCCTAAGGGAGGAAAGATTTGCTAAGGCCCACACCACCACTGGCTGCAACCTGAGAGGAGGGAGAACCATCTCAGCTCGAAAAAACACCTGTGAAAAAGGGGATGCTCAGGTGGAAGGAATCTTGTGACTGTAACAAAGTGCAAAGTCTGAGCTAGTTCAGCAGGTCTCAGTGGGGTGGTGACCCTAATCTGGCTTTCACCCTGGGTTTGTAACCCAAGCCAGAGAAGCAGGGGAGTCTGTGGAGTCTCCTGCAGCAGGAAGTTAAATCCAGAGCCTGTCTGCTGTGGAGGCCCTGCTGAAAAGCCAGGACATTGCTGCTGGACAAGCTGCAGTTGTCAGCAGGACCTGCAGCAGTTCATACCACGAGGTACTCATTATTACCTCATTTAATTTGTTTTTCCTCCAAAGAAAGTGGTGATGTGCTGGTCCGGAGGACATTTCCCCCCATCCCACCAGGAGTTGCCTTGAAGAGCTCTGAGTGCATCATCTCCAGAACATCCAGATCCAGAGGTTAATTCCATGTGGTGCCAGGGCCATTGAAGAAAACTCAAATTTCCTCAAAAGGAACCCAGTTCCTCCTTCCTCCTGCATCACATCCATTGGTTATGGAATCCAGAGGCACCATGTGCTCCCGTGGGATTCAGGCCAGGTCTGCACATCTGGGGATGACTCCACGTGGAGAAGGGTGAAGAGATAAGGTATGGAGCCACACAAGGGGAGCAGCCTGTTGCTGGTGTCATGCTGGGTCTTGAGCTACCTTCTCTGATCAGAGAAGGGCAGGAGTTATCCTGGCCAGGGGTCACCTGGGCCCTGAGCTCACACGCTGCTTTTTTCTTTACAGGGTCTCTCACTGGTTTTCAAAGCCACACAAGGTCCCTGAGACATTTCTTTCATACAATCCCAGAATGGTTTGGGTTGGAAGGGACCTTAAAGACCATCCAGTTCCAACCTCCTGCCACGGGCAAGGACCTCTTCCACTAGACTAGGTTGCTCCAAATTCCATCCAACCTGGCCTTGGACACCTCTAGGGATGGGGAGCCCACCTTATAGCTCAAAAGAGGGCTTGGGATAGGGGATGGAGAGCTGGGACTTGGCTCTGCCCCTTCCCAGTGCTGATGTCCCTGGAATGTGAAGTCACAACTCATTTTGATGCCATGAACATTCCTGGGACAGCTCACATTTTGGTTTTGTGAACCAGCAAGAGGGTTTTGCTCGCTGTAAAGTCTCCATTGCTCTCTCACACAAACCAAGGTCTTCTGAAGGACTGAGCAGCCCTTTGGCAGCAATGTCACAGCCCGTGATCCTTCCTGCGGACACGGAAGCTTCACATGGATGCTTGCATGGGAACTGACCTTTCCTAAAGCTGAATTTAGAATCCCTTTTTAGTGTAAATGCATAAAAAGAAGGCAGCCTTCCTTCCTTGGGTGGGACTCTTTCCCTTCCAGCCACATGCCTTTGTGTGCCCGTGGGTATAGATGTTCACAAGAGATAATATCCTCAAAGCCATGGCTGGCGTCAGAGCTGCATCATTTCCCTGCTGGCCTGCAGTAAAAACAGGCACTTCAGAAGGTAAAATGCCAGGATTTCTAAGTTCCTTAACTTCCAGTCACATTCCCCACTGATTAGATGATTTCCAGGGAGGTGACACTGGTGTGTGGGCTGCTCTTCTGGGCTGAGGTGGCACCACTTGCTTGAGGGTCCTGAACCCATCACTGAGCACTGTGCAAGCCCTGGAGTTGGAAGGGGGTGATGCTGAAGGGAATCACCCCTGAAATATCAGAGATCAGCAGAAGTGAAGGAGAGTGTTTGTAATACGTGAAAATAAGGTATTTGAGCATTTCTGAGGGCTCCTGACGGGCTTTTTGGAGTTGGTGTCACGTTTATGGCCCAGTCACCTTTGCTGAGGTGTTCTGCTCATGTGGCTGGATGAAAAGATGTAATCCCAGCTGTAATCCACCAGGAAAGAGCTCCACAACCTGCCCACCTGCAGGTGTCAGGGCTCTGAGGGCATGAATGAGCCTTAATGGCCAGGACCAGCTTCACCTGCAGCCTCCACACCACCCATGGGCTCTGGAGCTCCAGTTAAGCTCAGAGTTACTGTGAGTTACTCATGAAGAGTAGGGGTCTTGGGTTTGTCCATTAGCTGGTTTTTTGTGGGGTTTTTTTGTGGGTTTTTTTGGTGGGTTTTTTTGGGGTTTTTTTTGGTTTTTTATGTCATGTGACTTTGCTTTCAGGTCTCTTGGATGTCTTCCAGCCTTGGCTGAAGTACAAGAGCCTGCACAAGCTCCTGGTTCTTGTTTGCTGGCCACAATCAGCTCTGTGCCAGCATCTCCAAGCATCTGTGTGCAGGAGCCAGGTGTGGGTTTGTCCTGTGGACAAAAGGGTAGCAGCACTCTGGTTTTGAGTGTCCCAAGGTAGGTGAGGATACAGTGGGAGATGGATCCATTGCCTTCAGAGTTTGGAAGGATCTAGATGACCTTTAAGGTCCCTTCCAACCCAACCCATTCTATGGTTCTGTGTTGTTCCTGGGGCTGAGCCTCAGGCTCCCAACCCCTCTGCCCTGGTTGTGCCAACATCTTGCATCAAGATCCTGATAAAGTGTTTTTTTCCTCCAGCATCCCAAGTGTTGTAACACCCAGCTGCTGGCTCTGCTCTGTGAGTGACAGCTGTGTGGGCCCATGTCCCAAAATGAGTGAGGCTGGCCAGAAAGCTGTCTCTGTGCTCTGCAGGGTGGGATCACAAGCACTGTAACTTGGCAAAATGCCACCCAGAGCTGAACCAGGGCCATGCTCCTGTCACCAGCTGGCCCTGGCACAGCTGGCAGGTGCCCCTGGGCTTTCCCAGGGTGGTGGCTTTGGTTCAGGGTTTGTAAAGTGAGCCAGCACAGCTAAATTTTGCCTGCTCTGGGGTCAGGTTCCTGAGAGGGGCAGGAAGCTCAGCCTGGAGCTGCTGGATATGAGCACTGAGGATTCAGAGCTTTGCAGTGGGGCAGTCAGAAAATCCCAGGGACTGAGGGCAATGGGATTGGCGTCTCTTAGGATGTTTGACAGCCTTGTCCAAATGCTCCTCGAGCTTTGTCAGGCTTGGGGCTGTGGCCACTTCCCTGTCGAGCCTGTTCCAGTGCCCCAACCACCCTCTGGGTGAAGAACCATTTTCTTCAGGATATTTTCCTGATATCCAGCTGAATTTCCCTGACATAGCTTCACACCATTCCCTCAGCTCCTGTCACAGGGAGCAGAGATCAGTGCCTGTCCTTCTCCTCCTCGTGAGGAAGCTGAAACCCACAATGAGATTTCACCTCAATCTCCTTTTCTCCAGGCTGGATAAGCCAAGTGCCCTCAGCCACTCCTCTTATGGCCCTTCCAGACCCTTCAGGGTCTTTATGGCCCTCCTTTGGATGTCTTTAATAACTGTGTAACTTTATACATTTCTATATTCATGTCCTGCCTTTCAAGGCTGTATAAACCTTCCCAGATCCCCTCCCTCACCCTTCTAACACCCCTGAGGGTGTTGTTCTTCACACACACCTCCCCTCCTCTTTCAGCTGACTTCGTGTCACATTTAGTGTCACTTAGGAGAGGAGGCTGCAGAACTTGCATCCAACATGCAGTGTCCTAAAGAGGGAAAGCAGCTGTCCTTATCTTTAATGTCCCATCCCTCACATGTGACACTGTCCCTCAAACTCCTTGGAAACCTACAGACCCTGATTTCCTGTGACACAGTTCAGATTTAGTCCTGGAGCTGATTTGTCCCAGCAAGGCCTTGCAGGGACAAGTGTGTGAGCTTGTGTGCCTGAGCACCCAGGGTGAGGAGGGGAATGTCACCAAACCAAGGCATCTCCCACAATTTTAAATTCAACATCTTTGTTTTACCCCAATATAGGTTTTTTTTTTTTCCTCTGTGTGTGACAAAGCTGAAACAAATCAACAGGAGGGAATGTATTAAATAGAATCACAGAATGTTTTGGGTTGGAAGAGACCTTAAAGACCATTTTGTTCCACCCCCCTGCCATGGCAGGGACACCTTCCACTAAACCAGGTTGCTCCAAGCCCTGTCCAACCTGGCCTTGATTTATTGTGAAAATCAACGATAAATAATGAAATTTAATACCTCAAAATCTTCAGAAATACCTTCAGCAGTGAGTTCCACAGATTAACAATAGGTTGTAAGTAAAACCTTTCCTTCATTTCCTAAACCGAAGTTTTTTTCCCAGTTGCCTACCAGGACAGATTTGGAGGCAGATCTGATGTGTCTGTCTTCCTCTTCTTACTGGTCTGGAGAAGCTGGCTGCTCCCTGGCCAGCAGGACCAGGGAGGTCATTCTTCCCCTGTACTTGGCACTGGTGAGGCCACACCTTGAGTGCTGTGTGTGAGGAATTTTAAAATAATTTAAGACAAGATTTTTGAGTTATTTTAAATAATGAAATTTTTTTTTTTTACATAAGTAAGAAGAGCGAGTTTAGTTTATATTTTTATAACATAATTTTAAAAGTTACAAGACTTCTAGTTATTTTTTTTAAAGAATTACTAACTAATAGAATATTATTAATAAAAATATTTGGTTTTAATTTAATTTTAAAATATTTTGTTTTACAGATTTATATGATAGTGGAAACTTTTAGAATTAATTATATTATAATACATAAACTCATAGCACTATACTTTAAAACATTACATTTTTCTTTATATGATTTAACGTGTTCCTATTTTAAACTATAAATCTATATTCTTACTTTCAGTATTTGAGTTGAAAAACTTTTTTAAAGTCTTAAATCTTGTATTTAATTTTAAGTTTTAGTTTATAAGCTTAAAGTTCTAGGAGTTTTCTATATTTTGTATTCTAACAGCTGTGCCCAGTTCTGGCCCCTCAGTTTGGGAAGGACATGGAGGGGCTGGAGCACATCCAGAGGGGACAGCGAGGCNAATTCTGTGATTCTGTGTGTGAAACCACGTTTTGGAACCTCTTGGTTTGCTGGAAGCCAATTTACCCCAATATCCAACCTGGCCCTCCCCTGGCCCAGCCTGAGGCCGTTCCCTCTCCTCCTGTCCCTGTTCCCTGGGAGCAGAGCCCGACCCCCCCAGTGTCCCCTCCTGGCAGGGAGCTGTGCAGAGCCACAAGGTCCCCCTGAGCCTCCTTTTCTCCAGGCTGAGCCCCTTTCCCAGCTCCCTCAGCTGCTCCAGCCCCTTCCCCAGCTCTGTTCCCTTCCCTGGACATGCTCCAGCCCCTCCATGTGATTTTCATGTTCTCAGCTGGTGATCATCTTTCTGTGCCCTGGAGCATGAGGGCTGTGAGATGCTGCAGCTGCCTCAGAGCTGGAGTGACAGCAGATGCTGCTTGTGGAGACATCAAAATATTTAATCCTTTGTTGGAAATGATCATCTGTGGTGTCATTGTGAAGGTGGGGATCAAAGGAACACAATAAATGTGTCAAAACAAAACCAGAGATGAAGGGAAGCGGCTTGCAGAGGATAATTAGCAAACAAAGCATAGAGATCTTCTAATCTCTGGAAATTCCCTGTACTGTAAAACGTCACCAGGTGGAAGCCAGGGGCTGTTGAATTGCTCACAGCAGCTCTGCTGATGCTTCAGGTTTCAGCTTTTATGTTTTTCAGATTCTGTGCTGCTTTAGTGTGTGGGTCTGGGCTNCTCCATTCCCTTGGGAGAGAAACGGGCTCACTGCTCCTGCAGTCCAGGAAAAGCAGTGCTGGGGTTTGGAATGTGCCTTCTGGGGTTTTTATTTTAGGAATCCTAAAATACTATTGGTTTTTCCTTTTTCCTTATTGATTCCCTTTGTGTGAACTTTGTATTTCCTTGCCAGGCTGCAGGAGGCACAGGCAGTGTCTTATCCCACACTTGATCAATCGTGTCCTGCTGCTTCACATGTGCCTGTTTCATCCCCACATTATTTCCTCAGGATGAGGGGTGCTGGCAGCACTTTTACACATGTTTTGTATTGGGTGTGCAGCAAGACTGTCCCCAACAATGCCCACACCTGCATGTGGGGCTTTAATTCCAGAGTATCCTTCTGCCCTGAGCAGACACTGCTAAAATCACTTTTCTCTGGGATTTAGATTGGGATTTAACTGCTGCCCTCCTGGATGGGCACCTTTCCTGGACTGGAAGGGGGTAGAAAGACAGGGAATACTAGACCAGCATATTTTCTTTCCTTTCAGAGGTAAGCTGAGGCATTTGGTGGTTTTAGGGGATTTTTTTCCTGCCTGTGGGATTCTTCTTAGCCGTGATGGAGAGGGACACTAAAATGATTCCAGGCCATGGTAGATTTTGGGTCTTGATCTGTCCCTTTGTGTCCTGAGCAAGGGATCCCAGGAAGAAAACCTCAGTGTCCTCAGTCTGTGCATGTTCCATCTCTATTTTTCCCATTTCAATGTTTTGTTCCCTTTTCCAAGGGATGTGGCTGTTTTTTCAGGCACCTGTGGTAGCAGGGGACTGAACTGGGCTGTTTGTTTCAAGTAGCACAAACCAGTTAAACAAAAACCACCCTGTGGGATAAACAGCCCCTATCTGCCTCCACAGGCTTGTTTGGGATGGGAACTGCTCTTTGCAGAGGAAATCTGGATATTTCCAAAGTCTAAAGGGCTCATGGATGGAAATGGTTTCCATATCGAGGTCTCTCCAACTGTTTGAGCTCTGGCATGATTCAAGAGATCTGCATATGGCAGATCTGAGATCTGTCCTGCACTGGGGGTTCATTCCTACCCCAACCAGTCTGAAAACTCCATTTAAACATGGGATGTTGGCCACCTGGGGGCTTTTCAAAGCCAGCTCCTGCTGCCTCTCCCATTCTGTGGGATACCCCTACAAGACAGAGTGGTGAGGATTCACAAGAGATGATCCAAACCTGGCTGTTTTCAGAGTGGGTCACCCCTCCCTGATCCCACTCTGGAAACATGGCACACTGTGAGGATGGGCTCTGGGGCCCTTGCACCTGGGTGTGTGATCTCCTGCTCTCCAGGGAAGGGCTGCCAGGTGCTTTCCTGTGGAGCTGGGCCTTTGTTGCTGCCTGTCCCAAAGCTGAGCCCTTTGGGATGGTTCTTCACAGCTCTTTTCCCCTGTGGTTCACCCTGCACTGCTGTGAGACCTCTGACACAGCCTGTAGGTCCCATTTAAGCACGGTGAAGCCACCACAGACTCAGGAGGGTCCACAAATTGGGTTAGAAATTAGAATTACTTTTTTTCCCCCCCTAGGAAAACAGGAGGTAGGGATGAACAGTTGAGGTTCTTCCCTCTGCAGCTCTGCTGGCTCAGCTGCAGGTGGATCTTGAGCATGGAGTTTATTTTGCTCAAGCAATTTTTGTGTATGCCTTGGGAGGAGGCATCAGGGCCTGAGCAGGTGGATTTGGTGGCCCAGGTCTCTCTTACTCCATTCTGTAGTGATTTAGGGGCAGGGATGCTCATAAATGTCCTGAAAGCGAATGTGGGTTAATGTTTCAGGGAATGTGAGAGCTGGTTGGAGGCAAGGTGACTGGAAGTGACAGTGCTCACCACAACATCCTTTTCATGACAATAAAGGTCTGACTTTGAGCAATGAAACTAAGAATGTTTGTAGCTGAAGAGTGTCCTTAAACTGCCTCTCAAGGAGCTCTCTGGCTGCAGGTGTCAGGGATGTTTTGTGCAAGCTCAGCACACTTGGTTTCACCCAAAGGAAAGGGCTGTGAGAGGCCTGGAGCAGAATCAAGACCTGTTTCCTCTGAGTCGCCTCTTGTGAAGAAATCCTTCCCTGTGAGGGTGGGGAGGCCCTGGCACAGGGTGCCCAGAGAAGCTGTGGCTGCCCCTGGATCCCTGGAAGTGTCCAAGGCCAGGTTGGACAGGGCTTGGAGCACCCTGGGCTAGTGGAAGGTGTCCCTGCCCATGGCAGGGGGTGGAATGGGATGAGTTTCAAGGTCCCTTCCAACCCAAACCATTGTGATTCTGTGATTCTTACCTGAGCTCTTCCACCAACCCTGTCCCTGAGTAAGCCAGACCTTGTTGCTGACTGTCCACTCTTCTTCTCCTGGCTATGGATATTAAGAGCCCAGCTTTGAAAAGCAAAGCTTCCTGCTGGAAGCACAGCCTGGTGGCCAAGGGCAGCCAACACAAACACCTGGCAAGCTTCCCTGGCCGAATTTCACACCTAGAATAAATCAAAATATCTTCCTTCCTGCTCAGGCAGCTTCCAAGGAGTTGTTTGTTCCTGTCACACACACTCTGTTCTTTCCGGGAGAAAACTTGCTTCCTCAGGAAAGTTTGCACCATGAAAATTTGTATTTTAGACTGGCCCCCCTGGCCATGGTTCTGCCAGAGAGCTGGGAACAGGGAGGGCTGGTCCCTCTCCTGTGCTGACAGCCTGAGGGGTTTGTGTATCTGTCATTAATTAGGGCTCCCCAGTGAAAAAAATATGGAAAAAGCTCACAGACAGGTCAGGGTGAGGAGAAACATCCTCCCACCCTGCTCACTGATGGAGTTTCTTAGGGTTTATAGAGCCTGGTGTTTGGTCATTGCCCAAAAATTTGGAGTTGGGTGGGAATGACCAGGTCCCCTCAGCCTGGCTCCCTTCTGGTGTCCTCTGTCCAAGCTTGCTGATTGAAGAGGGGTAGAGCTGCCCTGATGTGCCAAGGAGATGGTCCTTGATTTGTTTGGGTTTTTTCCCTTTAGAGAACTATTATTTGGAGCAGAGGGTGAGAACTGTGGTCAGGAATTTAGACTTTGGAACAAATCCATCAGGAAATAATCCTCTGTGCTCCAGTGGAGGAAAATCACAGCATCTGCAAGACAACAGGTGCCTCACCAATGCCTCCACCATCCCCCTGGCTTCTCTCAATGATCCCACACAGCTCTAAAAAAGCTGTAAAATAGTTTTTTACATAAGTTTTCCATAACATGCACAAAAAAAACTTCTCTTCCTAAAAAAAAATGAAAAAAAGACTATTTATAAGTATTAAACTGACTAAAATATTTAGTTTTGTTCCTTTACATTAATAGTAAAAAAGAATAGTTTAATAAAGAAAAAAGATGTATCTAAAAATTTTATTTTAATTTTTCCCCCCTTCTTTTTCTTTTTAATTATTCTTAATAAACTTTCTTTATATTTTGCTTAAAATTTAAGCCTGCCTTTGCCTTGTTGCAAGAACATATTATAAGTTTCTCTGTGTGCAAACCTGCAGATGAATTTTCTCATGGGAGAACATCTTTTTGCTGTCTTTTTACTCTGTATGGGTTTTCTGTAAACAAAATCTCTGTGTTATTATTCAAGGACATTGAATTGCTCTGCCTGTCTCCTGAGTGTGGGAGAAAGAACTAAAAGACTGTGATATCTCTGATATTGTAAGCATTCTGAGAATACTTCTTGTACAGAACAGTGAAGAAGAAACATCTGAGCTCTGTACCTGGGCACATTCTAGCCCAAAATCCTCTGATTATAGAGTCATTTTAATAAATCATATTAGCCTTCTGATATTATTGTCAAGAGTCCTTTTTCAATGCATGGACCACAGCAATATTGCCTTTCTCCTAATACCATTTCACAGCAAAAAATAAGTAAACTGGCAATCTGCCAGCACCAAACCCACCACACTTAGTAATGCAACAATTAAAAAACATTCAAATTTTAAAAAATTTTTTTAATTAGCAAACTCAAACCACTATACCATCCCACTCAGTCCATTCCAGCTGCTGAAGGGTGAGTGCCAAGGCTGTTTGATGTCACCTGGGATGTCCTGGGCTGTTCCCTGCTTGCTGGCTCACTCTGTAGGTGCTCACTCAGGTGTCTCAGATGCCCATGAACCCGTGAAGATGGAAAAGGTCTGGCAGGATTTCTTAGCTGGGAAAGAAAAGGGGAGACCCAGCAGATGCATCCATCCATTCAGTGTGACATGGGGTGGGAGGGATCAACTTGTTCATCCTGGAGTGATTTGTCAAAGGAATTTCTGGCTGAAGTTTAGGGAGGATTCTTCCTACACCAGCACTGTGTCTGCATTTTGCATTGCTGGGGAGGATTCCACGTGCTGGTGGAATAGCAAAGCAATCCCCTGGCTCAGCCTTCCACCATGAAAAAATGGTGATTTCCCAAAAGTGCCCTCATAAACATTTCCAGGCAGCAACCTCTTTGCCAGCCCAGTCAGACTTCAAAGAAGGAGGAAGACACAGCTGATGCAGTGACATTTTTTGGACCAACTCTGCACTTGGACAAGAAGCATCCTATTGTGTTCCTTTGGAAGAGGGGTAACTGTGCTGCTCCAGGAGCACAGGGGCAGCATCCTGCTGCATTTCCAGCATTTTCACATCCTCAGGTGAAAGTTGACACAAGGCTGCCCTGTGATGTGATGGAGGAAGAGGAGGATTTTTACCCTGCTTCTTCTTTTACCAAGTCTTTCTCTTGAATGACCTGGGGACTTAACATCTTAAATTTGGAATTACCTTAAGAGCTGCTTTTGTTTTCCCTCTGCTCCACAGGGAGGGAGACAGCAATTCCATAGGAAATCTCTTTTAGGATCACTTTCCTGTCAACAGCAGAAAGCACTGAGGAGGAATATGTGTGGGGTTTTTGTTGTTGTTGTTGTTGTTTATTTGTTTGTTTGTTTGTTTTAAATCTGACAATTTTTTCTCCATTTTAGAACAAAGTATTCTTTGCCTTAGCTCTTAGCTCAAGTGGTTAACTTATTGTCAGTGATTTATGACTCCTCTTAAGATAGTCCCAGGGTTATTGGACTGACATCATCAAATTGCTTCCACTTAAGAGCAGGCAGAGCCAGCAGAGAAGCAATCCTGAGGAGCTGCTTCTGTTCCAGGCAGGGTTTGCTGGGATGCCAATGCTGTGAAATGCAGAGGCTGAGTTTTCTCACCCATGGTCCAAGCTCTGGTGGTGGAGCATGAGCTTGTGCTCCAGCAATTTTAGATGCCTCCAGGAGCTGACAGCCTCCAGGCTATGAGAGAAAAGTGAAGCATCCTAAAGCTGGCTCCTCCTCACACTCCTGATAAGGGCACTGTGAAAAGCAGAACTTGCTTTTCATTTATCATTCCAAATCTCTCTGTTCCTCTGGGTCTTCTGCCTTGTCCAGGATCATGAATCTCCCCTGTGGGGACATTTCCACCCTGCAGCCGTGGGACACATCCCTCTCCCATCTCTGCAGCTCTTCCCCTGAGCTGGCACCTCTGATCTGAGCAGCTCCTGTGCTTCCAGATCAACCATTCCTCCCTTTCTGGGGGGCAAGTCCTACTCCCTTCCTGTTCCTTAGTGTCCACGGTCTGCAGGCTGGAGAAGATGCTGGAAAAAGATGTTGAGGGCTATGCAGAGTCTTGGGAAGATGGATTCCAGGTCATGTTGACTACAAGTCTGCTCTACAAACCCAGAGCTTTGCTGTCCCGCTCCCACCCGGAGCTGCTGGTGGCACAGCCCAGCCCTAAAACAGGATGCCAGTTATTTTCTTTTTAGGGTGGACACCCTTGTCAAAACAAACCTTCTGAGATAAACCCTGCTGCCATTCACCCCTGGGTCACTGCTTCACACAGCCCAAGGTTACCGGGTCCAACCTGGCCATGGGTGGGAGATGACCCCAACAGGGGCACATCCAGCAGCTGTTGGGTGATGGTTCTGACGCCTCAGGTTTTAGCTTTTATATTTTTCAGATTCTGNCCTCCATGTGCCTGGTGGGTGGACACCTCCCCTGCACCTCCACTCCATCCTCAGGGTTGCCAGGAAGCTGCTGGCATTGCTGCCAGTCCCTGAGGAAGAATTAAAGGGGTGACTGGGTGACAGCCTGCATGTCCCCCTGCCTTCCCTCTGGGCTGTCCCTGCCACAGCTGGACCCTCCTGGCATCACCCCACTCCCTGTTAAACGCATCTTGAACCAGCCTCTGTGCAACTCCATCCTCATGGCAGAGCCTGGGGGACACATTTTTTAATTTACCACTGATCCATTCCACCCACACTGTGCCTCAGTTTCCCCAGGTGTGATTTGGAGGTGGAGGTTGTCACCCCTCTGATCCTCAGCCTCCTGCTGTGTCACACACCCTGCCAAGCACATCGGGGGGCTTGGGTTTCCCTGGGGACAAACGGCTGGAGGATTGTCACCACTAGGACAATGGCAGCTCCTCCTGGGATGGACAATAAGCCAGCAGCTCATTTTCCTCACCTTTCCACTGCCAATCCCCGTGTTTGCCAGCTCAGAAGGTGCCTGGCATCCCCCAGTCTCCAAGGGCCAGGAATGCAAATGCCAGGTTGATAAAATGCCTTGGTGTGGGGGACATTTACACTCCAACTGAGCCTGAAGGCAGAGTGTGCAGTGCTTAATGCCACACCTCCAAAATAATCCAGGAAAAGGCTCTTTTGATACCCCCTGCCCAGGATTTCTGCTCATCTGATCTGGGAATGGTCCCAGTGAGGGATGTGAGCACAGGGACAGGGAGGGACATGCCAGAGGATCTTCCTGCACTCAGTGGTGCAGTGAAGGCTTGTGTTTGGTCTTGGGTCAGCCTGACTTTTTTTTTTTTTTCTCTAAAAATACCCCCAAAGGGTGAAAAATAAACCAAAAAACTTGGAGCTGGTCTGGAGCCTGTTCACATGGGTAGTGGGAGTGTCCTGGGTTGTGCTGGCCTCCAGCTGTGGCGGGTATCCTCCAGGACCTTGGACATCTGCAGATGTTTTGGGTGCCACCAGGAGCCAGCTGCTCACCCCATCCCAGAGCCTGTGCTCTGTCCAAAATCCATCCCACTGCCTCCTCATGGCTGAAAACGCCGTTTGGGTCAGGCTGGAAGCAGCAGCAGCAGCAGAGGGAGCTGGTCGGCCGGTGGATGCTGGAAAACTGATGCTCGGAAGGTGCTCTTGTTTCACCGAGAGCTCTTCAGGGGCTGGGCAGGAGCTGCAAACACTGCACCCTGCCGCCGTGGTGACCGGGAAAAATGACCTTCTGTCCCCGCAATCCAGCCTGGGAGGCGGAGGCGGGGTGGCGGAGCCGCTGGAAGGCGGCAGATGCCGGGCTGAGCTCCACGAGAACAAG
>VXAX01003553.1:227609-260990 GCA_013399835.1 Leptocoma aspasia
AAAAAAAATCAGTCCCCTGGTTCTGCTGTAAATCGGAGTGATCTGGGTAACTTTGGAACACATCAATCATTGATAGTCCATTGAAGTTCAGGTCCTTAAAGGAATAACCATTTGGCCAAGGGACTTTGGGTACTTTAGGGCTTGGGTTTAAATCTGTCCTTGCCCTGCTTGCCATGATTCCCTGTGGCTGTGGAATGAGACCTGCTCCATCTCCCAGTGGGCTCTTGGGAGGATTTGTCTGCTGGAGATGCTCAGGGGTCTCTGGAACTCCCACCTGGGCAGCAAGGCCATGCGTGAGGGGCACCCCCTTGGTCACATCCCCTGATGTGGTGTCACACCCTGCCCTGTGATGTCCCCCAGCTGCCCCGTCTCCCTGAGCTCTGGCAAAGTGGAATTTTCTTGGCTGTGGAGGCTGATGGAAATCTCTGACGAGCTCCTGCCTGCTCTGTATTTCCTGCATAGCTTTCACAATTTCTGCACTTTCAGGGAGAACTTCTTGCCTGCTTAAACTTGACTCCCTTTTCGGGCTTTAAATATTGAGAGCAGATCAATATCTCATTAATCTCCTCGGTGAAGATGGGTGTGATTTGCTGGGAGCTGTATCAGCCTCTTCCCCCTCTCCTCTCCTTATTCCCTCTACAATCTCATTAAGTCGTGCCACAGGCAGAGATCCATCAAAGGCTGTAAGTGCTGTGGATGCTTCCTGAAGTGTCTCATTCAGAGCACGATGAGGTTTGAGTGCTTCTCCTAATGCAGGCACAATCCAGAGTTACTGGTGTGCTCTTAACTAATAAACCTTCAGCTGCAGCCCAGAATAGCAAACTCTGTAATCATGGAAAATTGCTTTCTGATGGGTGAAAATGCACGAGCCTGGGGTGGAGATCTGCTTCCCTCCCCCCTTCTCCTCCTTTCTTAAGGCACTGAGTAGGAAGATGGAGAGGGGAAGGGGAGGCAGGAGCATCCATCCTCCCCCTCGCTGTCATGATGGCTCTTCTGGTGTTTGACTGTGGTTATCATTGCAAATTGACATTTTAGGATAAATGGGAAGGGGATCTCTCCAGGTGAAAGCTCCCCCAGCCTGGGCTTCACCGAGGAGGTTGCTGAGCCTTCCATGGTGGTGCCAAGTTCATTTTTCCCTGGAAAGAGGTGAATGCTCAGAATCCTGAGGAGAGGAAACCTGCACCACCAGGGCAGGGATGGTCTGGGAGCCTGCTGGGGTTCATCCATGTTGTCTGAAGCATCTGTGCTTCACCAGGGAGCTCCAGAGAGACCTGGGAGAGCTTGAGCTCATCCCAGCCAGAGACATCCCTCAGGATAACACCAGACCTTGGCTGGAGACGGGGGGGAAGAGCTTTTTTGGTGGGTGGGAAATACTCCAGTGCCTCCAGCTGGAAGAGTGTTCTGCAAGAGGCAGCAAGGGAAGGAGCTGCTTGTGCTGCAGAGAAATGCCTTGGGGGCACACCTGGGCTTGCAGATGTCAAATGTGGCTCAGCAGGTGACGAAATGCCAAGGATGTAAGGGCAGGAAAGGTCCCCTCTCACTGCCAGGGCAGGAACATCCCCCTCTATGTCCTTCCTGGGGGCTTTATGGCTCAGCGGGATTCGTGGTGTGAAGCAGTGCAGGGAGCTCATGTCAGCAAGCACTGCAGGACACCGAGCCCTCTCCGGGGAGAATTCCAGAGCCAGGAGCACAGCACAGGGAATGAGGGGTCATTCCCTCATGTGCAGAGCAGGAGGCACTCCCTGGAAAGGGACAGGGTTATCCTGATGTCAGCTGGGGTGACTGCGGAGCAGGGGCCAGGATGTTCTCTTGCTGGAGCCTGGCCTGGCTGAGGTCGGGTTTCCAGGAAGGAAAACGTCCCTGGGGACATCTGATGTACTGTGGTGCAATGACAGCCTCGGAGGGGTGATAAACACAGCACATGCAGCACAGGCACGTGGCACTGAGGGAGGATGCCCAGCAGCCAAAACTCCCATCTTTGCAGCTCTAAAGTTGAACTCAAACTTCAAATTCAGTGGGAAAAAAACCTCCCCCCAAACCTTAGATCCACATTTCCCTCTGTGAGGTTTGGCCTTAATTAGAGTTTCTGTGTTCCTGCTGAATTATTCATAAATAATTATTTTTCTTCATACAGACTGGTTTTGGCTATCCTGCTTCACCTCAGGCTGGCTCATCTAATTAATTGACATCTATGAGAATATGAGGCACAAAAATTCCCCCAAGCCCTTCAAGAACTTCACATCTAAATTCAAAGACTATTCAAGGACTGAGGCTCTGGCTACTAAATATTAATACTCATAAAGTAATATTTATCCTTATCCTCTTCCACCCCACCCCTTTCCTTCCTTTATGCTTCTCCTTCAGTAAATCAAGATGAGACCATCAATCAGCATCACCAAAAGCCTTCTTGAGGTGCCCTTCTTTGTAGCTTAGCTGGAATAAGTTGTTATCTGTGTTTCTAAGCACCTGATGAGCTTTACTGCAGAAATGAAGGTGTTCTCCCAGTTGATTTCTGGCTGAAAGGAGGAAAGGATGGTCTGGAGCACATGTGCCAAGAACAGGAACAGAGGGGCTCAGCCAAAATCACATGCTCTCCACAGGGACCATGACTGGAATCATGGGATCATGGAATTTCCTGAGCTGGAAAGGACCCACAAGGATAATTGAGTCCAGCTCCTGGCCCTGCACAGGTGAATCCCAGCAATCCCACCCTGTGCCTGAGAGGATTGTCCAAATGCTTTTTAACTCTGTCAGGCTTGAGGCTGTGTCCATTCCCTGGGGAGCTTATTCAGTGCCCAAACACCCTCTGGGTGGAGAATCTTTTCCTAATATCCCCCTAACCCTTCCCTGACACGTCTCCAGCTGTTCCTTGGGTCCTGTCACTGGTCACCAGAGGGCTCCAAGCCAGGAGGTCACCACTGAACCTCAAGGTTGTGGAAGGCTGTGCATGGCTGAGGGTTGTCCCCATTTTGTGTGTGCCTTGTGCCCTTGAGTGGTGCACTCAGAAGACACCAGGGGATGCCTGGCAGGGTCAGCACCAGGCCAATGCATCCATGGCTTCCCCTGGTGCTGGTCCACCAAGGAGATGAGTTTTGATGGCATGACAGTGTTTCCAGGCCATGTGTTGTGCCTTCCTTCCAAGGCAGACCCATCAAGCCTGGAGAGCTGTGATCTGTGGGAAACAGCAGTAGGTCCCAGGATGAGTTGATGAGGTGTCAGATTAAGGTCAGGGCTAGCTGGGAGGGACTGTTTCTTTCCCTGCATGGCTGCTGAGATACTTGGGGGAATTGAAGAGGACACAGAAGCTGTGGGATGATGTGATGCTCTGAGGGCAGAGGTCCTGGACAAGGGGAAAGTCTCCAGTGGCTACAACTCCACCCACACTCTGTCTCTGCCTTTCCTCCTCTCGCTGTGTTTGGGCTGGAAAAAACCCTTGAGTGCAAGAGGACCCTCTCAGCACCCTGCCAAGACTGGGTCTGGGCCAGGACAGCAGCTGCATCATGGGGCCATTCCCACAGCGAAGATGTCCTGCGTGGGAAGGTGTTTGGGTCCTGGAGGAGGTTCCTTGGGGCTCCAAGGTGAATGACAGGCCTGGCCAGGACCAACAGGAGCCCTCTCTGCAAGAGCTGTAGCTGCTTCAGCCCTCTGAGCAGCGAAAGAGTAAACAATGAAATGAAATAGGCACAAACAAGCACAGAGACCAGTATTCAAGGCTCTTCGGCACTTCTGGCCCGGGATTTGCAACAAAACCTTTTCTCAGCTGGCTTTGAAAAGGGAACCCACACAAGCTCCTTTTGCTATTCAGCCCAAACACAGGGCTGCTACTCATTCCAGCCCTCTGAACGTTCCCTCAGCTCCCAGGTTCCTCGGGCTGTGCCAAGAGCACAAACACTGAGGCCACTGGCTGTAGGAGGGCAGGAAACGTCAGCAGCGCAGCATTTTCCAGAGCAGGGCAATCAGGGCACATCCCAACACTCTCATTCCGTTTCTTGCTGTGGAAAATGGGGAGAAGTGCTTGGGAGGACATCCTGGAGGCTGCTTGGTTTCCTGCTGTCATTGCTATCAGGGCTCTGGCTCGGTTTGCCAGGTGAAGCCAAGCTGTTCATCCTCATTCTGTTCCAGCAGGAGCGGGGCCAGCACTGAAACCTTTCACCTGAACCATCCAACATGGGCTGGGGGCCTGGCCAAAGCAGCTCCAGAGCACTTTGTGAGCTGTTTGGAAACTGCTCACTGCTGTATGTGCTGCCTTCATCTGCCAGGGAGCATGGCTTCTTAGGAGGAAGGCACGGCACTGGGATCCTCTCCACAGCTTGGCTGTGCCTCAGTTTCCTTTCAGCCTCAATTGCTGCCTCACTGGGCTGCTGCACATATCATGAACTGATCTAGTGGAGGAAACACTGAAATTAGGCTCAGCCTAATGCTGAGTGCTAGTGCTGATGTGCAGGTGAGGTTTTCAGCTCCCCTGCATGCCCTGGGGAGGTTGTGCTGCCTGGGCTCCCCCCAGGGGTGAAGCTATGGAGTGGTGTCCCCTGGATTGTCTGGGGCCATGGCAGAAAAAGAAAGGGGATTTTATGCATTGCTTGTGTTTTCTATCCTGCTCAGAGGGAGAAGATTTTGGCCCATCTCCATGTTTTGTGGCCACCTTCAGGAACTCCTGGATGTAGTTCCAGAAACCCTTCCTGGATGCTTTGATTTTTAGCCCAAGGAGGACACAGCTTGTCCTCATGGCTGGCTCAAGGAGAAAGAATCAGGTTGTCATCCTGTGCTCTTCTTTTTTCTTGTCGCTGGAGTCTCTGTGCTTTCCCTTTTGTTACGAAACAGGGATTACAACACTCCTTTTGCCTTCCTGGAAACTTGTGATCTTCTCAGAGGTGTGTTGGCATGCAGGGATGGAATCATCCACAGTGGTATTTCTCCCAGCACTGAGGATTTTGCTGTGTTTTCTACCACAAAACAAGCTCCAGGTATCTTCACTTCTCCATTGTCCTGACTCATCCCAAGGAAATTCCCTCAGAAAACCCTCCTGCCCTGTAAATGCATTTTCTTTTGATCCCTTCTTCTGCCAGGCATCACCACCTTACAGCACTGCTTACATGTGATTTTAAATCCCATCTTAGCTAACAACACAGGGATTTGAATTTCCAGCTTGTGAGCGTGGATCATGCTAGGAGGGCTGGTCATGCCAGGAAATTCCTTGCATTTTCTTGGGCAGTTTTCTCCTCTGTGCCTCCTTGCTGGAATGGGCTCTGACACAGCTTTCGTTTGCTGCAGCTGCTGGAGAACAGAGCAATCATGGTTCCTCTCCTTTGTGGGCGAAGCTCATTGTTTTGGGAGGAGAGCTGGCATTTTTAGAAACCTGCTGAATCGGCATCCTGGATCCCAGAGTTCTCTTGGGCCAAAGCCCAATGGATGGCAATGGATGCTGATATTTAGGTAGCTGAGTCCTGCCTCTAGATTCCAGGTAGTGAGGTTTTCACCTGTGAACTGAACCCCATTCCTGCTGCCTCCAAAGGACTGTGCCCACTCCAAGCCCTGAAAGAGAGGAAGTGTTTCATGGGGCTGCTGACACATCTCGAGAGGCTTTTCCTACCTGTCATAGTGACCCATCCCTACTGCCATTGCTTTGTAGATGATCTTCAGGTCATTCACAAGATGCATCCCCTTGGAAACCTCTGTCACCTCAGGAGATGCCAATACCTGTCCTGGTAGAGGTCTTTGGACAGTGATGGAGGGAAAAGCTGAGCAGCACTGTGTGCCCTTGTGATGTCTGCATGCACAGAGGGGAGCAGGAAGTGAAAATTCACTTAAAATGTTGGGAGAGGCTTGTTTCATTCTGGTTCCCTTTGGCAGCCAGAGTAAGCTTGTCAGGGATAATAAGGATAATAAATGTTGCTAAGCAATAAGTGATTTCCAAATCAGCTTTATCAGCTCAGCCCTGTGGGGAGGGAAAGGGATCTGAGCAGGGAAGAGCAGCAGAAAACACCTGGTAGGGGGATGGAAGACACAAACAGCCCATGTCAGCTTGGGGACAAACCTGTCCCCATGGCCCTGTTGGGAGAGTGAGGGCAGAGCCCAGATGGGCTGTGGTTGTGCTGGTCCCAGTGACAGCACCATGGAGAAGTGCAGGGTGACCAGTCCATGCTGACCAGTCCTGAGTGATCCCCTGCCATGGGCAGTGCCAGCCCCTGTCCTCCTCACAGGACTGAGCTCTGGTGTTACCATCCCTGACCCTTCATGGAAGAGGATGATGCCTCAGGTTTTAGCTTTTATGTTTTTCAGATTCTGTGCTGCTTTAGTGTGTGGGTCTGGGCTTCACATTAGGGGATGGTGAGCTCTCTGCACAGAGCAGGGAGACAAAACAATTCCTTCTCCAGCTGGGGACCAAGGACAAATGATACAGATCTATCCAGGTCTCAGGCCCAAGAGCACAAACAACGTGGACTGAAGAGAGAAAAACAAGAAGGATGGGACTTGATGGGCTAAAGCTGGAATTGGACAATGAACTCCAATCTGCAAATGGAGCAGAACTGATAAAAGTGCCAGAGCCCGTGCCCGGTGTCCATTTTGGGACCATTTTGGTTCATCTTGGGTGCAGCCCTGGCTGGGCTCTTGTGCTGCCCAAGGTGGATGCATTGAGGAAATCCTTTTAATAAATCCCTGCTTTATTCTGTAACTCTGTCTGGTCTCTGTTCTAGCTCAGGCTTCTCAAGGCAAAAGGCAGAGGCCCAGCAGAGTCAGCACAGAGCTAGGGGATATCCAGAGCGCTTTTCCCGAGGAAGAACAACACAGGAATTGACCTCTGCTGCTTTTCCTCTCCTCTCAGACAAGCCAGCCAGCTCTTCCCACTGCCATGAACTCACACTGGATGCTCCCACCTCGAGGAGCAGGGAGAGCCCTGGGGGTCACACGCATGTCCTTGAGAACTCTGTGATAGCCCAAATGCTTTCCTGCCCTCTCCTGCACTGCCAGAACCCTCCAAGCTCCCAAGTTACATCCCAGAGATCTTGCTGGAGGCTTGTTTAGCTGTGACAGAGATGCATCTGTGCTCACTGGCTCCTTCCTGTGCAGGTTATGGGGGCAGGAGCGAGGATGGTTCAGGTGTCTCCATCCCCATCCCCATCCCCATCCAAGGCACATTCCCTGCTGCTGAGTCCCTTTCTCCAAGCCTTCCCTGCTTGGATAAATTCACTCTCGGGTGAAGCTGTCTCCAGCATGGGTGAGGTGCCAGGAAATCTCATGCTGGAACTAAGAATACAGGGGAAGCATCAGAACAGTTTTGCTGTGCCATGGATTGGTGTTGTGTGCCAGAGGAGTTGGAGCTGGGAAAGGTCTGGAGAAGGACACTGAGGAAGGTGGAAGCAGGGAGTTATATTCCCATGAGGAACAGCCAGGTAAGTACATCTTGTCTGTGAAAGATGGCTGTGGGAGGACACAAGAGCAGTTTAGAATCTCATGGATAGTCTGAAGAGTGTGGATGAGGACTCTCACTCATACAGCTCAAGAATTACTGGTGATCACATGAAGATGACAGGACAAACACTTCAAATTCCAGAAAATCCCAGAGATGATTCCCCCACCTTGCTGGTGTTTTGATCACTTGCCAGCTATTAGAATGAGCCTGATGGTTTACAGGCATCCCATACAGCATCCACCTGGCTTGGAAGTGCTCTTCCCAGTGGGAAAACCTTTGGGGATGGCTGCAGAGGACTTCACTGTCCTTGTGCACACTGCCCTGTGTCACTCCTCCCCTCTGTCACAGTTTGGAGTGGGGCTGTCTGCAGTGACTCCTGGCTGCTGATGCTGCTGGTGAGGGAGGAATCAACCCCACAGGGTTCCACTTGATCCTGAGTCATCCAAGACTGATCCTGAGTGATCCAACCCGAGTTCCTCATCACCCCTGGGCTCCTGCCTTCCTTTTTGCCTTCCAGTTTGATTCCTGCTCTGCTTTGCCCGCTCACACAGGAGCAGCATGTGTTTGTTTTCCAGCAGCACCGCAGGGGATTTGGTCTGAGAACATTTACTCTCCTTTCTCTGGTTGATTTGGTACAGCTTTAGTTTTGGTCCCAACCCAGCACCCCACTGGGCAACCTTCACGTTGTCCTGGGGGTCAGCACACCTCGTGTGGGGAAGCTGTTGGGTGGAAACCAAGCCCTGGTTCCATGGGGTGCCCAAGTTGCTCTCATGGATCCTGGGGAGAGGAATGTTGTTCTCAGTGGTGCAATGTTTTATCATCCTGAGGGAGTGCAGGACATGAGAGCTCATCCCTGAGGGGATGCTTTGTGCCTTCCAGCCCAGAAAACTCTCCCCTGGGTGTTCATGCCCACCTAATTTGACAGGTGACTGTATAGGTATAGGTGGGTTGATCTATATGGAGTTTTCCAGGAGAACAGGCAAAAATCACGGAATGGTTTGGGCTGGAAAGGACCTTAAAGACCATCAAGTCCAATGGGCAGGGACACCCTCCCCTAGAACAGGTTGCTCCAAGCCCTGTCCAACCTGGCCCTGAACACTTCCAAGGATGGGGCGCTCAACAGATAGATGTCACTGGATTCCATAAATCCACAGATGGATTCCACAAAAGTGTTTGAGGAGCAGAATATTCCATTAAAAAAAAACAAACTCCCAAACCATGAAAGAAAGTGCACCCAAACAAACCTTGTGGGTTTTTTTCCCTACTAAAAGCATTTGATCTCTACCTGCTCTCTTTGTGGTGCTGGTGCCATGTGCTGACAAAGGCAAATGTTCTGCTGGACCACAAATCAGGACAAACTCATGGGATCATAGTGGGAACCTTGATTTTTGTATTTTTTCCTACATTTTGAACACACAGTCAGTGAACTTTTGCACTGAGCTGCTGCAAGTGGTTGGCAGGAGGGAGCAAGATTTTCCACAAAGGTTTCTTTGTGCTCCTGAGTCAGCCTCTTACCACGGAGGAATAAGCCATGGATGTCCACGTGGGAGATGTCTCTGGGAAGGAATGGTGGCCACTAGAGGGTGGCCATGCCATAGACAGCACTGCCCTTGGGGACAGTGACTTCCTGGGGCAGCTCCAGGCATCAGGAACCTCATCAGGATGAGCTGGCTTCTGGCTTTGGGTGTGGACCTGCCCAGGTACCACATTTCTGATCTGGGCAAGGCTTTGTACACCCTGATGGCTGATGGACAGGTAAGTGCTTTTGTTAGCTTTTGTCAGAGGAGGTGAAGAGGTGTCTGAATATCTGGGAAGGAAGAAGATGAAAGGTGTGGACAATTGGGTGGTCTAGGCAGGGCCACGAGTCTCCTGAACTTCTCGAGTCAGGAGCACCAGGGTGACATTTCCACCAGCTCAGAGCTGAAGAGTGCCAGTTTTCTAAGCTCCAATTTTCATCTGCTTGCATCACAACCTGACTTCACACCCGGGCCAATGCAAACTCTGCCTTCTGGGTTATTGCTTGAGAGCCAGGATGCTGTCAGGGAATGTAGTGAGCCTCCACCCCTCAGTTATTGCAGGTCTCCAGGCAGGACTTGCACTGCTGCCTGTGAGCACATTGCACAACCTGAAGGACCTTGTCCCTTGGCTGGAGGTGGCCATAGGCTAAGGCCATAGCTGAAAAGGGACAAAATAACTTCTCTCCTCAGTGCCTGGCTCTCTGCAGGTCCCCAGGCCATCCCACCAGCCCTGGCCACTTTCCAGCCTCCACTTCCTCTCCTCTGCTCTCCTGCTGTGGGATATCTCGTGATGGAGCTGATTTCCTCACTCACCCTTCCCCCGTTTTGGCTCTCAACAGGAGCTCTCTGTTCCAAGGAGACTTTGGCAAACGAGCACATTTCTTCCTTTCCCTCCAACAGCCCTTTCCTGCCCCGGAACTGTCCCCACCATCCTCCTCGCTCTGTCACCTGATGCTCCCTCTTGCTTTGGCTCTCTTTTTGCTTACCCTTCCACTGGCTTCTGGTTCTGCTCCTCACAGCCCAAACACATTTTAATCTTTCCCATCTGAAACAACTCTCCCTTGGCTCTGATTTCCTCCCTGGTTGCCACTTCTGTGCACACACCATGCCAAGCCCCAACTCATGTCTTCACTAAAGCCTTGGCCCGTGTCTGACAAGACCTCATGGATTTTGGGTTGTGCCCAGCATAGTTAATTTGTTCCTCCTGTGCTTTCTTGAAGCCTGAGGACACCACTGGGTCTGCTGACACAGTGAATTTGTCCCCTCCTGCTTACACAGGTCTTATCCCAGCCCCTGAAATCCTGCTGTGTCCAAACCCTGATGGTGTTTGCTGTGCTGTGTCCATCCCACCCCTCTGCACACCCACAGCCCCGGGCATCTGGAGCCTTCCTCACTACATGGATTCTCTGTGGCTGGCCACTGCCTCTCCCTACAGAATGGCTGACCCTAATTTCTGTCCAGCCCATGGTGTCTGCAGCCTTCTCCCAGCCCAGGTGGGGAGAATTTCTTTTAATCATCCTTATTTTCCTTAAGTGTCTTCTTAAAGCACTACAGCACTGGGAGATGGCAACAAAATGGAAGGTTTAGGAAGACCCAGCATTGTCTCTTTTACTTCTTTACAATTGGTCTTATTTATATTGGTGTCTGCTGATGGTCTCTGACCATATGTAGTTCAGTGGTGGACTTGTGGGGTTTTGAATGAACTTGAATTTGAATGAGCCTAGAATGACAAAGTGAATTTAATCCAGACATCTCTTTCAGTAGAGCTGTGATATCAACAGCAATAAGTTTTATTTCCTGGGGTGTCCCAGGCAGGCAAATAATAGAATAGAGAATCATAGAATATTCCATGTTGGAAGGGACCCACAAGGATCAAGGAAGTCCAGCTCCTGACAGGCAAAGGTGTGGGATGCTGCCTAAAAGGACATGAAGGTGCTGGGAGACAGGCAGATGTTTGCATGGCAGGCAGGCTGTTATTGCCAGCCAGCACCAGCTGCTCCCAGGAAGGATCTTCTGGTGATTTTGTAGCTCGGTTTGAGCCTCTTAAAGCTCTTTTCTGCATTCATGGAAGGGGCTGGTTGTGTTTGTGCACCCCTGCAGTGCTGAAACACTCTCTAGATACTCTGATTTTAACAGAGAAGCAGGAGAGGGGTGAAATGATCTCACACCAGCTCTGCAAGTTTGTGATTTCTGTGATTGGGGCAGAAAATACTCGACAAGCTCTCTTACACTTCCCACCTTCCCAGGCTGTGGATTGGGATCAAGGTGCCTCCTGCCTTGGCTGTTAAAGGTTCCTGGTGTGTCCATGTTTGTAAAACCAACCTGTCCCTCCAGGGCTGGTTCCTGTGCCTCCAGGGCTGGTTCCTGTGCCTGCTGACTTTGCAAACATCAGGCAGACACGAGTGTGGGATCTGCCCTGTCCTGCTCTGTGCCGTGGGGATGTCGTTCCTTGCAAGTGTGGGGGCTGGAGAGGCTCTGGAAAATGCAGCTTTCCAAGACCATTTGCAAATGCTGTGTGCTGACTCCAAAGTCCTGAGGGGAGCAAAGAAATGTATCACCAGAGCTGGTAGAGTTGCTTTGGCCTGATGGGTTTCCATGTTCCAGACTGGGAGAGCTGGGGTTGTTCAGCCTGGAGAAGAGAAAGCTCCAGGGAGACCTTCCAGCACTTTCCAGTGCCTAAAGGGTGATTATGTAAAAGAGGGAGAGGGACTTTTAACACAGTAGATCCTCATAGGAAAGGGGGAGAGGTTTTTAAATTGTTTAGATCTGATATTAGGAAAAAAATGTTCCCTGTGTGGGTGGTGAGGCCCTGGCTCAGGGTGCCCAGAGAAGCTGTGGCTGCCCCTGGATCCCGGGAAGTGTCCAAGGGCTTGGAGCAGCCTGGGCTAGTGGAAGGTGTCCCTGTTCTCTTCAGGGGGTGGAACTGGATGTTTTTTAAGGTGCCTTCCAACACAAACCATTCCATGATTCTATAATTCCATGATCCCACGTTGGGCAACCCCTTTGTTTTGAGCCTGCATAGGATAAGCAGACCCTCATGGAAAGGTACTTCAGGTTCTCATGCTCCCTTTGAGGGAGCATCTGAAAGATGGTTCCCAGGTCTCAAAAGGCAGGAGAACACAAAGAGAACCTGGAAAAGACCCAGGACACCAAGATGCTCAAAGCTCATCAGGCTGGGAGGGAGATTTACCAGAAGGGTTGTGGCAGAGGACTATAAATCAATGGGTGGTGTGGGAAGGGTGGACAGGAAGAGTATGTTCCCTGTCTCTATCTCTGCAAGAATTACAGGACATCAGATGAAACCAGAAATTGTAAATCCAAAACAAACAAGAGGAGGTGGCTCTTCCCCCAGTGTGTAATTAAGCTGTGGAACTCCTTGCAACAGGATGTTGTGGATGTTGAAAATCGATGGGGGTTCATAAAGCAACGAGATAAGCTGATGGAAGAAAAAAATCATTGTGGGTAATTAAATATGAAATCAATCTCTATGGCACAGGAACCCACAAATTAGAAGCTGACTGGATATTTTGGGGAATTATCTCAAATTATTTGCTGTACTGTGACACTCTTCTCTAGATATCCATTTCTGGCTGTGGCCAAAAAGGAGTCATTGGGGTGAATGGAACTTGATGGGAACTGTTGGGAACTGTTCTGCAGCTCCCACATTTTTGTGCCGACCTGGTGGTATTCTTTTTGATTTTTTCAGGTCCCAGGACTTGTCAGGATGCTGCAGGAGCTTTGGTGGCTTGCTCTGGGAGTTCCTGCTGTCTTCTCGTGGATATGATGCTAAGATAAATTACAACCCAGAGGTTTTTCACAGGTAGGGGTTTCAGTCACGTCCACAGGGACCACACATAAAATGGCTTGGAAACTGTTTGTGCCATCCCTGTGTCCTTAACATTCCATGCTCCCCGTGCTCTCCAAACATCCTGACACCCAGTCATGGTGCTTGTTTGAGCTGCATCTGCAGATCAGCTGTGGATCCTTCACAGTGGGACCCTGGCTTCAATGGGAGCCATCCCAGTGTAACTGCTCCTCTACTGGAGTTTGGTCACCTCCAACAAGGATGGCTTTGAGCAACATTTCATCATTTTCCTGATCCTAATTCATAGGAGTAATCTCAAGTAATCTCTAAGCAAAGCTTAGACTAAACTTTACTAATTCTACATATTTCTCCATTTTCCATGTTAAGCAAATGTTTTCTCACTAAGGCACATCGGAGAAGCTTTTGCTGCCTTTTCCCCAGCCTTGTGTGGACAAGCAGCATTGGGCAGATCATGCAGCACCTTTGGGACCTGAAGACACTTCCCTGCCCTTGTGTCTGCTTAGCCTGAGTGCCTCATGTCTTGGTTTCAGCTGGGATAGAGTTAATTTCCTCCTTAATAACTAGTGCAGTGCTGTGTTTTGGATTTGAATAACATTCTTCATTACTATTAAAACACAAATATGCTCCCCCTTCCCAATGCCCATCCCCATTTTTATCCCTGCCATCTCCTCTCTGTTTATTGACCGTACAGAGATGCAATTATGGGAGTTGACCCACCTGAAAAATGCCTAAACACCGACACCATCCAAGTGGTGATTTTATGGGTGGAGAAAGAGGAAGCAGCAATACTTTTGGCAGGTTTTTCTGCAAAGACTCCATGCTGGGAAGCCTCAGATTCCAGGGATGTTGGGATTTGCACAATGCCATCATCAGGGGTGCTGGTTTTGTGACCTCTGGCTCCACGTGCCTTCAAACAGGACCTGTGTGTTGGTCAAGAAGGACAGGGGCTTGAGGTAGGTTTTAATTTCCTTGTAAAACTGGCTTCTCGGGGTGAATCCAGAGGAATCAGCAGGGATGGAAATCACCACCTCAGTTTCAGGAGGTGACCAAAGCAGGCTGGGCCCTGCCCTGTGCTGGGCGCAGTTTGGCTCGGTGACATTTAGAGACACAGCACGTTCCCAGGGGGTGACCTTTTGAGCAAAGAAAGAGGGTCCTGTGCCTGGGAAGCTCCAGGCTGCTGAGTTTCCCCACACAGAGCCTGCTGCTGCCATTTCCCACGGATCACAAGGCAAGGGGGAAGTCACGATGCCAGCACTCGTTTTTCTGACAGCTCTGATTCTCGGCCTTGCTGCAGCTACACATTCACATCAGCTTCCCCATCTGGCTTCCCTCCACAGGGCCAAGGAGGGCATTTCCAGCAAGCCTGGAACAAGCCAAAATGTGCATCATGCTGACAACTCCCTGCCCTGTTCAGAGCCAAATGTGAGAGGTGACTTTGTCCCCAAGTTGGAGCACAGGTTTAGTTATCCTGTGCCAGCCTTGCAGATTTGCAGCTGGAGGGTCTGAAGGCTGGAGGTGAAGACACAAAACACAGGCTGAAATTTGGAGGGCAGGAAGAATTGCTACTTGGTGTCCATCATTGCACTGGGGGCCTGAATCTCTCTGATGCCTCTGGGCACAATCAGTGAAGCCCCAACTGAGCAGAGCTGAAGGTGGCATTTCTTACATCCCACTGGGACACCCCAGCCTCACGTCCTTCTGTCCCTTAGGCTGACAAAAACCCACTTTGATTCAGCAGTTTACTTCATGTTTACCTTCCCAAGAGCTTAAAGGACGCATTTCTGCCCAAAACTCTCTGTGCTGCTCAGATCAGAAATGCCTGCAAGCTCCCAACCCATTAACCTTTGGGGCAGGGCTGGTGTTGGAGCTACAAATCCAGCAATCAGCCTGTTCAGAGCTAAAGGACCTTATTGGGATTCAGAGGCATGAGGTTCATAGGCCACTTTCATTACAGATGGAAATTTTGAATAGCTGCACGCTGCACAAATTATGTATTTACTCATAATCTATTACTGCATGTCAATTTTAAAGTTGAGATATCAGAAGCCTTTGTAGAAGGAGAGGTGACCCAGTGTGCAAAGCTGTGAGTTTCTGTGTGTTCACCTGGCAGCATAAAACACTCTGGAGGTTTTTCTGCTTTATCAGGATGTGGACACCATGAACTGAGGACTCAGGACTCCAGGATTCTGCTCTCTGACCAGACCTTGGCTTTTCTTCTCTTCAACTTGTACAACATGTTCTGCCAAGTGTCAATAAGGAAGCACCTGACATTGGTTTAATGAATTTTTTAATAGCAAGTTAAACCATCTCTTGAGTCCACCCAGTTTAGGTGAGCTGCTCAGTCCATGCCCAGGCAGGACATCTTAGGCTGAATGTCTGAAAAAAATTCACCTCCTCTCTGAGGCCACATTCAGTTTTGGATCAAACCAAGCCACCAGATTGACAAGAGAGGTTTGTGTAGGGCAGGAGGGGCTCTGAATTGCTCTGAAATTGTGGTCCAAAGGCTGTCATGGTTTGTAGTTCTGACCTTTGCTATGCACTGTGCTCAAAATCTGCTCTGCTTTGGTGCCTCAGCGAGACCCAGACCCTTTGGATGATGCAGATGTCAGTGTGTGATAGGGTGTGTGTGCACAGGGTTGCAAAAATGTTGATTCCTGACAAATTTGGTTGAACTGAGGTGGAGCTGAAGGATGGTCATGCCTCTCAAGATGGTGATTTCCTCTTGTTTTCTTTCAAAAGCCCAGAGAAGGATTTGTTTTCACACCTTAGCCAGAAGCCAGACTGCAGCACCCTGATTCCTGCCAGGCCCTGCCAAGGCAGATGGCACTGTTTGACCTTCTGCAGTCACTTCCATTTTCATCAGCTTTGTAAATGTTTCTGGGCAAAGGGACATAATCTTTTTCTATGATACCTGCCAGGAAAATCCTCCTGGAGACAGCCCCACATCATGTGCCTGCTCCCTTGTCTGTGCTGGGCTCTGCCTTAGGAAAGGGATGAGTCTGTCAGGTTGTGCATCCTGGTTCTTCCTGGGGAGCATTCAGCCTCCTCAGCTACTGATTTAACCAGACAAAGTCACTCCAAACGTGGGGCTCCTCACCTCCCCAGCATTTTCCTTTGGGCTTATCCTACTGTGATCTAAACTCGGTAACTCTTACTTTATAAGGCAGCAGAAAGGCTTCAGCTACAGATGAATATACATAAAAGCTTGAGTAAAAAAGGTGCTTTGTGGTAAGTACTATTTAATATTTACGTGCAAAGGCTTTCCATTAGGATTAATTTCCCTTACTTTGATTCTAAAATGGTTTGGGTTGGAAGGACCTTAAATACAATCCAGTTTCACCCCTTGCCATGGGCAGGGACACCTTCTGCTAGACCAGGTTGCTCCAAGCCTCATCCAACCTGGCTTTGAACACTTCCAGGGATGAGGCCATACTTCTGGCCATGTGGAAGTCAGGAATGGAATCTAAATATTGCCCAGGCTTAGAGGATGGGCTGAAATTTACTCCTGTGCTTGAGACACTGATGAATCAGTTCCCTGCTCCAACTGAGGTCTGTATTGAGAAGGTCTCTGCAGTGTCCCAGGTGTGTGTCCCACCTCTGGCTGGCTGCTTGCTTTGGTTTGAGTTTGTCCCTAAGGAGATGGAGGGGGTGGAAGAGGACTTTTCTCTTTCAACCCACTCACCCCTGGGACTGCTGCCTCTGCTGCTGAACCCAAACAGCAGCCAAAGGTCACAGCCTCAGTCCTCAAATGTCCCAGAAGAGGAAGTGCTGTGCATGCTGAAACTGTCTCCTCGACAAAACAGCAAGACCAAAGCTGCAGCTGGGATTTAAACAGCCTGGCCTTGAATAACACAGGCTTGCCAGCTTGAAGAAAAAGGCAAATGTGTGATTTGGGGTGGGAAGGCAATGGTGGGAGGGAAAGATTTGGCTTCCAGAAGGGCAAATCTCTCTCGATCCTAGTGAAAATTTCTTCACTGTAAGAGTGGTCAGTCATTGAAACAGGCTTCCCAGGAAAGTGGTGGAGTTCCTGGGAGTGTTCAAAAACATGTAGCTCAGGCCCCTGGGACACCTTAACCCTGGCAGTGCTGGGTTAAGAGTTGGACTCAATGATCTTAAAGGATTTTTCCAACCTAAATGATCCTGTGATTCTGTGGTGATGCTCCACACGGTGACAGCACAAGGAAAGCTGTGTAGGTGCCCCACAGAGCACATCTCACATGGGCACTGCCAGGACCTCTGAGAGAGCCAGGCTGGGTGGGGGCTGAGCCCCCAGCAGTGGATGTAGCTACTGGGTCTGTCCTGGGTGTAGGGAACCAATCCCTGGATTGGGACCAGCAACCCGCTGAGGGTGGTGACAGCTGTGAGCTGCAGCTTGTAATGGGCACTGACACAACCCCTGATCATGGGGACGTGTCCTGGCCCATGTTTGCCAGCTCTGGGCTCATGCTGGGGCTGAGGAACCTGTGCCTGGGGGCTGCACGCAGCCTGTGGCTTCATTCCATTCCTTCCTTGTTAGGGCATCTTGGCTTAAAGCATTTGAGTTGAATCCTGGCTCTTGCCAACCTCCAGGGCTCTCCAGCACCACCCCAGCACTCCTGCACCATCTGCCATGTCCGTATGCCCAAGGTTTTGTCCAAGGGCACTCTGCACATATCCTTGACGCCACTCTGGCAGGTTGAGGACAGCCCTCACAAGGTCTTTGAGCTGAAGGAATAACAATAATTTCATTTTGTGCCCAAAAGGAGCAGGTGACCCAAAAGAGACATGCAGCAATCCCAGTTCAGAGTGGACATGGTTAATCTATTCCAGGCAAGCAGTACAGGCAAGAGCCCACAGCATTTAACCAGGAACTGCTTCCTGGGGAAGGTGACTCTGGCAGTGTGACCATAGTCCTGGTTAATGAGGTCATTTGCAGCTGGTTCAAAAGATGTGAAGGACCTGCTTGACCTTTTGTAGTGGAAAAAGTCCATGCCCTTGTTTTACACAGTGAAATGGGAAGGTCTAAGCCCTGGAGAAAGTAGTTACAGTCAGGAAATGTGACTGGACATATGGACAGGTGGCTGTGAGGACCTTGTTTGCAAAGAGAGGCTGGACCAGGGTAATGGACTGGCTTGGCCTGACTTGGTTTGGGGGTTTCTGTGTGCTGTCTTGTCATGGGAGCAGCGGGAACAGGGGCAAGGCAGGGATTTGTAAGGGTTAAAGAAGGAGCAATAACTTCAACCAGTGCAAATGGATTTAGGTTTGTTTTGGTCATTGGGTTACCTGATGGGGCAATGAAGCTCCCTACAGGACAGTCCAACAGCTTAGGGATAATGTGAGTTGGGATGAAATTGTAGGTGCTCCAGGGCCATGAACTGCCAAGATGATCCCAATATTTGACCAGGAGCTGCAGGAGAGACTTTTGGAGAAGTCTTGAGCTCATCAAGTCATCAGCCTGGGATCCTGACTGCAAATCAACAAGCCTGACTCCCTGGGAGTAAGGAGGAATTGGATTGTGAGGAGCTCCTCACACCATCCTATGAACTGGCAGTCAGATTCCTGATGGAAATTTGTCCTGTCCAGTGGAAACATGTCCCTGGCTGTGCTGTATCAGAAGTTCAAAAAATGGAATGTGTTTTCTGTGAAATGTCCAGCATTCCACAAATCTGCACATTCTGATGGGNCTGGAAAATTCCCAAGCATCCTGACTAGCTCTGTGTGGTGTTAAGAAACACGACAGCATTATGCTGTAAATCCTATCCCTTGGGTGTAACCTCATCCCAGACCTGAATAACCTGTCACTCTTGGATAAAGGCTCTGGCTCTCTGCCCTGGCTCCCCTGTCCCCACTGAGCTTGTTTCCATGGATTTCTGCCATGAAAATGGCTTTCTCTTGGTCTCCTGAGGAAAAATAACTTTTGTGAGCATACTTTGCACAAGTATGGAAGAGGCTTGGCTTCATCTGTGACCTTTGTTCTTTACCTTCCCTTGAAGCGTTTGACCAACTTCCACCAGATTTCGTGACAAGAATCACAAATATAAAGGTTTTACAAGCTGGTGGTTGAATTGCACCAGAATGGGATCACAAGGCACAAATCCACATGGAATCATTAGGCATTGTCTGCTTTGTTGCACATTGAACTATTGTCCTCTCTCCACTCCTCTTTTTGTCTCTGCAGGGTGAGATTGAAGTGGCCAAGGAAGGTGCACATGGCTGGAAAAAGGAATTTGCAGGGTTATCTCCCTTTTGCCTTCTGTTTGGAGTCTACAGTAGCTCTCCCTATCCCAAAGTCAGGCTGGGTCCTTTTTCTCCTCTGGATGTTGCTCTGCAGAGCAGAGCCCATGAAGCTGCTCTCCAGATCCTGCATTGGCCTCCAAAAGCCTCTGAGATTCAGCTGCTTTATAAAAGGAGGAGAAATTAATTTTTTCATGTTAATGTAGCACTTTTGACTTGGCTGTCCAGAAGCCTACAATGTGGAAAGAACAAATGTTCCTACGGTAAAATTCATGTGCTCCTCAAGGGATTGCAGGGAGGCTCCAGGAGCAGCTTGCTCACATGTTTGGAAGTCATAAATCAGCCCTTCAGCTGAAAAGGATTCAATGGATTTTGGTGTGTATCTGACTTGATAAAATCTGGGTTTCTCCACTAATTGAGCAACTGCAAGGGTGGGGTTTAGGAAGGGCGATGAAGATTTGGACACTCCTGATGACAAGGTGTGAGCTGGCGATGTCCCTTGTCCTAGAAACCTCTCAGGTGGACAAAATGCATCAACACAGAAATGAGATGTTTTCTGGCATCTGATAAAACCTGTGAGCTCTGGCATCCAGACTCTGCCCTGATCATAAAATGGCCACAGCCACCACCAAAAGCAAGAGTCATGTACTGTCCACACCTACACAGGATGTCTGGAATAACCTCCAGGAATCACGTCCCACAGGGATGCCAGAGTCATTTGAGGTTTGGAGTCCACTCTTCTGGGACACCTCTTGTCCCACCTGCATCCTGCAGGAATGAGGGACTTTGTAATGGAGCAGCAAGCTCCATGCTGCCATCCTTGGAGAAATCCAGGTGCTGCCAAGCCACCCTCTGACCTTCTGGAGACACAACATCTCCTTGCACTCCTGGTTTGGAGTAGGAGTCTCCTCCCCAGCCACCCAAATATGCAGCTGCCGTGCCAAAGAGGCTTTCACAACCTCCTGTGTGACAGTGGCAGATGTGGGGAAGGTGATGATGTCAAGGGTGGTTGCTGCAGCAACCCCAACATCAGGGTGTGTGCACCCTTTCCAGGAATGTGGCTCTGGAGTCACAGCTGAAGCCCTCAGATGGGGTGGATGGAACACAGGGATCAAATCAATGTTAAACCAGAAAAAAGCAGGGGGAGGAGAAGTGTAGGAAAGAGCCACAAAAGGAATTTGAGGGGGACAATGGGAACCCATGGAGAACAGTATGATTAAAGGCCTGGTCCTGCTGCTACGTGCCACCTCTGGGAGTGGCCACCAGCTGACCTTGGTGTCAGTGGCCCTGACCACCAAACACTCAGTTTCTTGCTGAGTTGGTTTGACCAAGCAGGGAGACCCCAATGATGGAGGGAAGGCCACAGGCTGCTCTTCCACCCCTGACCTATGTTGAAAGCAGGATAGAGACCTCTGTGTCATTAGAAGAGCTTTAATTAAAAAAAGAAAAACCAAAACAGGTGAGGGACCCTGGCTTGTCTGCATCTGGGGTTCATGGAGAGGATCCCACTGGAAGGCAGAGAAAGACTGTGGAGCAGCAGACACTGGTGCTCTGTTCTCCTGGCAGGTTTGAATTTCCAAGTGCAGAGTGTGGTGGACACAGGACAGTCAGCACATGGTGATGGACAGCATGTTTATGGATAGATGGCATTATTATGGATTTTTGTGTCTGCCCCATCCCTGGAAGCGTCCAAGGCCAGGCTGGACAGAGCTTGGAGCCACCTGGGATGGTGGAAGGTTGGAACTAGGTGGCCTTTAAGGTTCCTTCCAACTTAAACCATTCTGTGATTCTAAGAATATATAATTCTGTGATCTTCTTGATGTGTTACCTCAGTGACAGGTCTGCAGAAAGGTCTGGGGATCCTAAGGGATGAATCTTTATGCTTCAGGACCCCACTGCACCTCCCTCCCCTGTGGGAAAAGCACCCTGGTTGCCCTTAACGTGGAAAGGTGTCAACATTCTCTTTTGCACCTGAGGAAGAATGAGGCACAGCCCTTATAAAGCTGCATAATTCAAGAAGATTTCCAGGTTCTCCCCTGGACTGCAGCCCAGAGGTGCTTTGTCTGAATTTAGCAATGCTCTCTGATGTGTGGGATTTGGTAAAAAATAAGGACATGTATCAAATTCCCAGAGTGCAACAAGGAGAGGGGTCAGCACGTTCCTGCTTCCCAACCTCACAGCTCAGCTCTGTGGAACAAGGATGTGTGTTGGAATGAGAGAAGTGGGCCACAGGCCACCAGGCTCACCTTGATTTCAAATCCCTCCATTCCCTTACAAGCCCAGGGAATCCCCAAAGGAATTCTCTGCCTTCCAAACACACAACAGCAATAAACTGAAAGGCCTCTCTCCGAGTCTCTCCCAACTGAAAACTATTAGCCAGATAAGCTGAATATTCTTCTTTTCATTTAATTTTAATAGCCAAAACATACTATGCAGGCAACAGATCCAATGTTTCTTGGCTAGCAGGGATGATTACATCTCTGTAACTATATGTTACAAAGTGCTCTTGCTACAATAAATAAAGGTCAAAGGCAAGACACTTCCTGCTACTTTTGCTGACACGTGGCTGCTATTTAGTGATTCATAATCTCTACACACGGCTTGGCACATGCAGGGGATTTTTTTTTTTTAATAGGAGCTGTTTTCCACTTGTGCAAACACAACAAAGGATTTAAAGGGACCTGCTTTGAGCCACCTCCACCAGCAGCAAGATTCAGCAAAAGGTAACAAAGATGAGCAGGAGCATGGGCTGTAAGTTGAGATATGCACAAGTGGGAGCTGATTCTCTGCTGGCTTTTAGGGGTCTTCAAGCTGGAAAAAGTTTAAAGCTATGCCTGGTTTTGATTTTTTTTTAATAGCTTATTTCTTCTGTATATCCTAGTGCCTTGTGGAACTGCATAATCACTGATGTGTCTGAGTGGCAGATAACAAATGCTGGGAGATAAGAAAACCTGATGGTGTTCGGGTAGGATTGTTCTGGCCTTCTGGTCCCCAGACTGAGATTTGGCTGTGACATGGACTCTGATGAGATAAATTTTCTTATCTAGACAGGAAAAGTAAAAAATAGTATAGGAATTAAGTGTTTTGCCACGTTGGGTCTGACCTGTGGTTTGTAAAATGTGTTGGTAGCACTTGTAGAGGGGCAATTACAAAAAGATATGAAATGCCTTTCATATTTAGGAATAAAATTGGGCATAAACTGCTTGTTTCATCCATCAGGCATTCTTAGTTCCGAAGAGTTAAGTTGCGTAAGACTGTGGTTATTTTAGACAACTTTTTTTCTGTTTCTGTGGAAAATATCTGCAAGATTCAGAGAAACCTGAAACACCAGGACGTAGAGAGCCGCCGGGTATTTGGGTGTTTGTCCTGAGTGCTCTGAAAAGGAATGACTTTTTAAACGCACTCTCACGATTTCTCAGACTGCACCAAAAATCTGCCTCATCTCCCATTTTGATTTCTTTCAATGACCTCATAAGAGGTTTCCAGCTGGAGGTGGACTGGGGGATGTGCATCTGTGAGCAAGTAATTCCATGAAGGATTGTCTGTTACCTTTGGTGGTCAGTCCACTTCATTTCCTTTTGGTAACTTTATTTTTCTACCGTGTATTCGTGAAAAGTTCAGGGAAATGGTTTGAATTCTGTTGTTTGAGTGAATTCACCATGCAGTCATGGAATTGTAGAATCATGGAATGGTTTGAGTTGGAAAGGACCTTAAAGAGCATCCAATTCCAATCCCCTCCCGTGGGTAGGGACACATTCCACAATCTCAGGTTGCTCCAAGCCCCGTCCAGCCTGGCCTTGGACACTTCCAGGGATGGAGCAGCCACAGCTTCTCTGGGCACCCTGTGCCAGGGTCTCACCACCCTCACAGGGAGGAATTTCTTCCCAAAATTCCATCTAAATCTTGCCTCTTTCAGTCATTTTGGGATTTGCATTACAGCCCAGCTCGGAGACCACTTAGTTGTGCAGCAAGAGCCAGTCCTTCCATGGGAGCCAGCAGCTGAGGGGCACAGGAGAGAAAAAGCTGCCTGGGGAAGGGGAATCTGAGTGGGAGCTTTGCAGTCCATGAATACTGCCTGAATCACGCTGCTGATGTCATTTCTTAGGGCTGTTTCCTGCTGAGGAAAGGACTCAGCAGCACACAGGTCTCCAGCCACTGCTGGCACGCTCTGGAGCAGTGAATCACCAGTGCTGTTTGCTGAGCTGAGTCACTTGCGTGGACAGAGACCTCACAGAGAATATTCCTTGGTGAACAAACCACCCCAGGAACTCAGTAAAAAAAAAAAAACAACCCAGGTTCCTTTTTGGTGTCCTTTGCCTGATGAAAGGAGAATTTTTCTCAGTGGAATATCTCTGCTCCGAGGTGGTGTCTGGGTGCAGAGTGACCTGTGTTTCCAGCTGGCAGAACAAAGGCAGGGATCGTGTTTGAAGGCTGTTTGTTCAGCATCCCAGTAGCAAGACTTTGGGCACCTGGAAACTTTGGCAAACAAAACCTGTATTTCTTTTTTTTTTTTTCCCCTTTTCTTCTGAATCCTAAGGAAATAGAAGGAAAAAAAAAAAAAGGTTTAGGTTTTTTTCTTTTCAACCAAAAAGGAAATTGTGCACAGAGGGGGAAAAAGTTGTTCCAAGGCCAAATTATCACCTGCTCACTTTAATATTGGCTCAGATAAGTAAAAGAACTGAAGGAGCACACAAAGGAGGTCTGGAAAAATCCTGTGTTCAAGGGATAGGGTAGTGAGGGAACAGCCAGCCACTGTCTTGGCTCTACAGGAACTAAACAAAATTAGTGGGATACATCCATGAAAGTGGGGCCCCATACAATGGGTAGCTGACCTGGAAACGTCTTTCTGAAGGATATTGGGGATACATAAACGTTCAAGAGGTAAATGGGCAACTGAGAGATGATGGAATTTATAGAGAGATATTTTCTGGGACTTACTATGAAGATAAATCCCATCAGGCTGAGGACATCCCTTGAGGTGAATATAAAGAAGGCAAGGAGAGCTTTGGGGAGATATGTTCTGTGTGTTTGACCCAGCCTCGAGCAACTGCTCGTGGCCACTGGTTTTATTAGTTTTTTCCATCACTTTAACCTGAAGCAGCAGGAAGAAAAATGAGCTTGGCCACTAAAGCCATGGTACTTTGCACCATGTGATCAGAGCTGGGAACAGCATCTCTGGGCACAAGGGGCAGGAAAATGTGTAGGTAATCCCATGTTTGAGGTGCCCCAAATGATACCAGAAAGCACCTTATGAGGATGTTCAGCTTTGTCTTACCTTTTCTTTTCCAAGTCCCTTCCTACCTTCATCTGCACCAGCCAAAGCAGCTTCCCAAGTTGGAAGGAGCCTGAGCACTGTGGCTCTTTTTATTCTCCTAATGTGTCCCAGCAACACTGGGCAGCCAGCCTGGCATTTTGACTGAGATTTTAAAGGCTTGCTTTTACTGATTTCTCTTTTTGCATTTCTCTCCCAGCAACACTGGGTTATTGTACTTTTTTTTTCTTTTTTCTTTTTTCTTTTTTTTTTGTTATACTCTAGTTTTGCCCTTTCTTTGGAGATGGGGACAAGGGACATAGCTCCTCAAAAATTATTTGGGTGCCAGATCCCTGTTAGCATCCATCACCACCTGCAGTGTGCTGCTACCTCTCTCCTTCCCCACCTCAGAGCCAGGCAAACACATTCTGTTCCTTCGGGATTATATCCTGGAGATCTGAATGTCACAGCAGGCTGTGCAGTTTAACACAGGAAACATTTGTGCCTGCTATTTAAGAGAAATAACTTGCTCATGTTTCCCTGGGAACCAGCCCGTCAATCGAGCTCACTTGACTCCCCTGTTATTAAAATAAAATGTGAAAGAGTAAATGGATATATTGCAGGTTGTGAAAGGGCAAGAATGCTATCTGGGTGTATTTTGTATCCAAAATACGCATCCCTATGTAAAGAAGAAGTGTTTTTTCAGCTTTTTCAGATGGATTGCTGTTCTTTTGGATTACTTTTGCTGGCAGTGCTGTGTCTCCGCACACAGAACTCGGAGCTGACTGTAAAAGCACCCCCTGTGGCTCAGTATTACGTCTGTGTGCAGGTCATACACAACACTTGCTCCCCAGGCTCCCTGGCACTGCTTTCTGCCTGCCTGTGGCTGTACCCAGCCTGTGTTCTTTATTACCCCCTTAGGCCTTTCCTCCAGAGCTTTCTTCTCCACCCTAGGAGTGTTTCCCACCTCGTTTTGTGCGGGTTTATACCAGGGTTTATCTTTAAGACCTGCCACTCGGAGAGGCGGCAGGTTATCCGGGGGGCGAGGCTATTTTTAGGGAGCGCAGTGCCAGGACGGCTCCCAGCTCTTGGCAGCGAGCACAAAGGCAGCGTCTGTGCTCAGGGCTGCAGAACCCGGCACCCCCAGGAGCTGGGAGCCAGGCACGGGCAGGGAACAGGGCACAGCAGGGATACGGAGCTGCTCTGGGCAGGGAGAAGGGCTGAGACCCGCGGGGAGGCTGCAGTGGGCACCGCGGTGCCGAGGACTGCGATGGGAACAGGGGAGGTTCTCAGCATCATTCTCTGGCTTTTGCAGGTATCAGCCCTCGGCTTTTGAAGGGAAATATCCAGTAACATAATGCCTGGAAGAGAGATATATGGCCTGAAACACCTGGCCGGTGCTGGAGAGCCGAAACGGGACTAGTGTGCATTTTTCCACCGTGCTTTTCTCTACCTGCTGTGAGATAAAGGCAGGAGCTGCGCTGCCGTCAGCGGCAAAGCCTCCTCCCAGATTTCCACATTCAACCCCAGCCCTTTGCACCTGCCAATTTTTCATTTCCTGGATTCTTTTTGTGTTCAGAATAGTTTGAGTGATTGTGGTTTCATGCAAACTGTGCTGAATTTGCGACAAAGGGGTGTAAATGTTCGTAGCTGCTTTCGCAAGAAGGTGTGTAGGGTGAGATAAGACTGGATCTCCCGGGAATAACTTGTGAAGGATGTGCTAGAGGTGCACAAAGGAGTGATAAGCTGCTGAGAATCCAGCTGGTCACTGTGTCACACAATATAAGGACATGAGAGCATGGAGGGCTGGAGCACCTCTCCTACCAGGAAAGGCTGGGAGAGCTGGGGGTGTTCAGCTTGGAGAAGTCTCCAGCGAGAGCTCAGAGCCCCTTCCAGTGCTTGAGGGGCTCCAGGAGAGCTGGAGAGGGACTTTGGACAAGGGCATGGAGGGACAGGACACGGGGAATGGCTTCCCACTGCCAGAGGGCAGGGATGGATGGGATATTGGGAAGGAATTGTTCCCTGTGAGGGTGGGCAGGCCCTGGCACAGGGTGCCCAGAGAAGCTGTGGCTGCCCCGTCCCTGGAAATGTCCAAGGCCAGGCTAGACAGGGCTTGGAGTGACCTGGGATGGTGGAAGTTGTCCCTGCCCGTGGCAGGGGATTGAAACAAGGTGATCTTTAAGATCCCTACTAATCCATGACTCTGTGATTCTATGATGAATGGAAATAGCCAGCTCCATGCAAATCAGAGGATGTGCCATGGATACTATTCTTTGATCCATTGTCAATATTTACCTGAAGAGAGCGGGCCAGCTCGTGGAAACAAAATCCAAAGAAGGTTATTAAATACAGAGGAGCCATGTGTACCCCACAAAGCCCCTGACAGAAAATAACTGGGAGCTGAGAGTGGCGAGTCCCGTTCTCCCACTTGTGGAGACTCAGGTTGTTCCCTGGCCAGCACACAGGTGTGTGGAGAAGATAGTGCCACCTTTTAAACTGCTTCCTGCCTGTGCTCCAGGGAAAGCATTTCCAATTTTCCTCATCCAAATGAAAGTGCCCAAACGGGCACTTTAGGTACAAGAACTCACAGAAATGGAATCAGGAAGGATTTCTAAATTTGGCAGAGAGAAATTTGTGGTAAGAATAAGTGATTGGGACTTGAAGCTTGACAGATATAAGCCAGAAAGAGCAGCATATTTCAAGTTTTTGGGGTGTATACCCCAATTTATTGAGGATTGCAAAGGATCTTCCACACATGGATTTTTTTTTCCTATTGTTGAAATGGGATACTTTTCTCAGCAGCTATATCCTTCCAGAAATCCACGTAGGAAAGTGTCAAAGCCTCTAGCTCTCAGGATATTACAAGAAATTACTGCTTGAGCAGTCTCATTCCAGAAATTGCCTTCCTAGAAGGGAATAAGGATGGACAAACATCGGAGGGGAATTTCTCCTTCTCACCTGGACTAGTTTTATTTCTAACCACAAAGGTGAGCTGGGTGGTTGTTCTGTGTCCAGATTGTTCATCCTCAATCACGGGGAAATATTTATGGGAGAACCCCCTGTCACTTGGACAGCCTGTCAAATGATGACTGAACAGCAAAGGTCATTGTTACTCATTCCCATGAACTGCTGCAGCTACACTGGGATGACTGGAAGGTCACAAGGGCTTTTTCAGCAAAGGGCAGACTCTCTGAAGTGACTTTTGAAACTGCCTGTAGCCTGAATTTACTTTCAAAGGGAGGCTGCTGGGCTTTTAGGTTCCCTTTGTAGTCTTGATAAAACCTCTAACTGACTTATTGTCAGGGGATTGTGAGGAAAAGGGGAAAAACACCCGTAAGAGGTGATACTGCTTGATCTCTGTCCTTCCTCGTTGTGCTTGTGAGCCACAGCCTTGCTTCAGATAAAATTTCTGGTGGGATTTTGTATTTATGTTAGAATGTTTCTGTCTCCTGCACCGGACGTGGGTTTGGTTTTTTTCTCCTGGGAATGTATGTTTTTGTTTGAGTGCTCAAGTGTTCCTCGAGTGGGTGAATGAATCATGGAAATTTTGTATTACGGATGGATGGAAAGATAATAAAGCATTATATGTGAGGCCTCGTGGTAAGTTTGCTTTGTCTACTTTGCAGGTAAAAGGGATTAGTATTTCTCTAGTAAACAAACAGTGGAGAGGATGGAAAAGCCAGCTGGGCTTGTTTGGAGGTGCTGTAGTTATTTAACACAGGTATTTTTTTCAGACTGTACGTGGTGTCCTGCTTGGGTAAACACAAGCAGCTTTGTCACTGTGTGTCACCCTGCCCAGAGCAGGAGCCAAAATCAGCACCCACATACCCTTGGGATAATAATTCCTGGGTTAGAAAACTGAAAACCCCTCTTCTGACTTACATATTTTCTGTTCAAGTTATATTTTAAATTCATGAGGGTCCTGCCACATGTCAGTGTGCGAGTGGATCCCCCAAAAACTTGAATTAAACTCGTGAGGCCTTCTCACTGCAGACACATTCCTAACGCCAAAGCCAAATCTTGGCAGGAGTGGGCAACCTCTGAAGCACAGCACACCCAGTGGCTCATATCAGGGGTCTTTGTAGTGAGATTTCTGACTTCAAGTAGATAACAGCACTTTTCCCAATATTTTTAAATCTGAGGATGAAAACTGCTGTGCAACAACAGTAAAAGGCAAAACCTTTTATGCCAAACATCAGGAATGTGGTGTTTTGGAGCACAGAGGGGTACTCAGGGCTGCCTTTTTTTATTTGCCACTCCTGCTGTCTTTTTCAGCCAGCTGGATCCTTATTTTCCTATAAAAAGCTTCATGCCAGGCTTAATGCTCATCTCACCTGACAGTTCTAGGAATGAGGCATTATGTTGGTCAATAGGAATCTAGAGAACAATCACTTAATGGCTTTAAGTCATTATTTTGCTTGGCAGAAAATAAAACAAAAAACAAACCAGCATCAGTCAATCCAATAGATCTCCTTGGCCAGACTTCAAACATGCCCAAACCCAGAAATACAGCTTCATAAAGTGCCCAGGTAACCTCCCACCCTACATATGCCAACCAGGAGCTCTCCTGATTTGTTTTCTGGAATTCCTTCCCCATCTGAAGGTGTGTGTTGAAGGACATGAGACCTGAGCTATTTCTGTCCATTCTGTGGTGCAAAAAACCCTTCCAAAAAGAGACCTTCCAGGCAATCCTCCACTTTCTTTCTTCACATTGATTATATCTCTGGATTGCAGCTCTGGGCAATCTTTTAATGTCTGTTGCACAAGGAGGTCTTTCTCCTCCCTGGTTTTTGGGTTAGGCTCTCCAGACTTTTACCATTTGCTTTACATTTCAGTCATAAACCTGTCCTTCATGAGTGCTTCCCAGGAAAGATGCTTTATTCACTGTGTGGTCTGCTTATGGAAAACAAATGTCAAAGGCACAAAAAGTGCTGATATTAGGATTTCATCAAATTTCCTTGGGACTACTGTCTGCACAAGGCACCAGCCTCTGTCATATCTGTCAATTACTCTTCCTTAATGCATCGAACACTGTATTAAACATGGGCTTCCAATGTATTTTAGCTTTGATTTCCCACAGGTAATTACATTTCTGTGTACCCTTAAAACACCTCACAAGCATTCCTAGGATTTAGGGCTGGCTCTGTTGCCAAATCCAAACTGGAGAAAGAGGGTAGAGCCCAGGGGGCTCCTAATACCCAGAGCTTTTAGTTCAAATCTTTCACATTGCAGCCAGGCGAGCTCAGAGCTGGTGCAGCCCTGCAGCACAGTTGTTTATTTGCTGTGGAGGAAATAGAAGTGCCATTCAGTAGGAATTGGCTCACCAGCTTTCCCAGCTGCTGGATGACAAGCATCTCTTATGGTTCAGCTTCTCTGTGGGTACAGGGGGCACCAGCCTGTCCTTTGTGGCTCCTTTTTGGCTATGAACAAACACAGCCTGGATTTGAGGCAGCCCTGAGGGGCAGGTGTTGCTCTGTGAGATGCTGAGGACTCCAGGCAGGAAATCCTGGCTTCCCCTCTGTCCTCTGCAGATAAGTATCTCCAAGCTGGACCATCAAACTGTCCCTATTTCCTTATCACCTCCGACTTTGTCCGGTCTGGTGGGAAAGGCTGCTCTTTCCAGCCTCACTGCCAATTCCTCTCTTTCCAGATACAGCTGGTTAGAACAGGGATGTGGCTCACATCCCTGAAGTCCTTTAATTTGCAAAGCTCTGCTTCCATCTGTAGGCTTGGTGGAGACCACTGCTGAGGCTGTGAGGCAGGTGTGGGAGGGCAGAGCCCACCACCAGGCACAGGCTGGCTCCTGGGATGTGCTGGATGGGGACAGCCACCCCGATGGCTGGCAGGCTCACAAACCACATCCCAAACAGCGTGTGGCCATAGAATCAGAGAATATCCTGATTTGGAAGGGACCCACAAGGACCACCCAGTCCAATTTCTGGCCCCTCTGGCACGTGACAACCCCAACAATCCCACCCTGTCCCTGGGAGCACTGTCCAAACTCTCCTGGAGCTCTGGAAGCCTCGGGGCTGTGCCCATTCCCTGGGGAGCCTGGGCAGTGCCAGCACCCTCTGGGGGAAGAACCTTTTCCCAATATCCAACTAAACTCCACCTGAAACAGCTTCATGCCATTTTCTTCGGTCCTGTCAGTGATCACCAGAGGGCAGAGATTGGAGCTGCCTCTTTACTTCCTTTCCTAAATATTGCCGTGGTCCATGCAGTAACAAAGGACTCTTGACAATAATATCAGAAGGCGAAATATGATTTATTAACATGACTCCATAAGTCAAAGGATTTGGGCTATTATCTGCCCAGCCCGGAGCATCCGAAGCTCCTGCTTCAAGCTCTGTCCCAGGAATGCCAGAATAGCTCACACAATCAGAGATAACAACTTTTCACCTCATAGGCTGAAAGGAAGAAAACCTCCATCTCCTATATCAGGAGACAGGCAGAGAAACCATCTGTGTCCTTGAGCACAGTTTAGAGATTTGTTTATAGAAACTTGTACAGAGTAAAAGACAGTAAAAAGATGCTTTCCTATAGGAAGAATTTTCTGCAGGCCTGCATACAGGGAAACTTATAATATGTTCATACAATACCTAAGGAAGCTGCAGACCATGATGAAGCCTTTCTTCACTCTCCAACTGAACAAACTAAAGGACCTCAGCCACCCCTTGTAAGGCTTTCCCTCCAGACCCTTCCCCAATTTCATGCTGCTCCTTTGGATGCTCTCTAATAGCTTTATATCCTTTTTATATTGTCCCTTGTCCTATACTGATTGTCAAACATTTTTGTTATGAAATATTGATAANATATCCAACTAAACTCCACCTGAAACAGCTTCATGCCATTTTCTTCGGTCCTGTCAGTGATCACCAGAGGGCAGAGATTGGAGCTGCCTCTTTACTTCCTTTCCTAAATATTGCCGTGGTCCATGCAGTAACAAAGGACTCTTGACAATAATATCAGAAGGCGAAATATGATTTATTAACATGACTCCATAAGTCAAAGGATTTGGGCTATTATCTGCCCAGCCCGGAGCATCCGAAGCTCCTGCTTCAAGCTCTGTCCCAGGAATGCCAGAATAGCTCACACAATCAGAGATAACAACTTTTCACCTCATAGGCTGAAAGGAAGAAAACCTCCATCTCCTATATCAGGAGACAGGCAGAGAAACCATCTGTGTCCTTGAGCACAGTTTAGAGATTTGTTTATAGAAACTTGTACAGAGTAAAAGACAGTAAAAAGATGCTTTCCTATAGGAAGAATTTTCTGCAGGCCTGCATACAGGGAAACTTATAATATGTTCATACAATACCTAAGGAAGCTGCAGACCATGATGAAGCCTTTCTTCACTCTCCAACTGAACAAACTAAAGGACCTCAGCCACCCCTTGTAAGGCTTTCCCTCCAGACCCTTCCCCAATTTCATGCTGCTCCTTTGGATGCTCTCTAATAGCTTTATATCCTTTTTATATTGTCCCTTGTCCTATACTGATTGTCAAACATTTTTGTTATGAAATATTGATAAATAGTAGGTGAATCTTTTATCTTTTGGGGTAAAATGATTTAGTGATATTTTTGTAGTGGATTTATTTTTTATTGATGGTTGGAATTGAAAAGGTAAATTGAGGAGTATTTTTTGGATGTAGTGGAATGTTGAAAAAATAATTTTTAAAGTTGATGATAATAAGAGGTTAGTTTTTTGGAATTATTGAAAGAGAAGGAAGTTTAGGTTGTAGAGGTTTTATGTTTTTTATGATTTTGTTGATTTTTTTTAGGTTGTGGAGTAATTTTTAGGAATTAGAATTTTTTTAATGAATGATAAAAATTGCAGAATTTTAGGAATTGTTTGTAGGTTTGATGTGGTTTTTTTGTAGTTGTTTATTTCACACTTAGGAAATTGTGGGCTTCTGATTGTAATGGTGTAAATTATAACATCTGTATTGTCTCACCCTTCATATAAAACTGAAAAATAGAATTAAAAGTTTTTAAAGCACCTCTCAGTTACCCCATCTCTAAGTCAAAAAAAGAGTTAAATCCAACAAAACATTACAGTGGCTTCAGCATCTGGGTGCTTCGAGGGGCTTTGAAGGGTTTTAAGTCCAGTGGTGATGGCGGCACTGAAGGGCAGTCAGGGAAACTCAAGATCTGGAGGAAAACAGCCTGCAAGCACTGCATATATGAAATGGAAAAGTTTGCACAGTTGTCTGATACCTGATGGAAGCTGGGAACCCCAAATCCGTGTCATTCTTCTGTTTTCCCCAGATGTTTTGGCTGGCTCAGCAACCTCAGCCCAGCCGTGCAGGTGCAAACCTCTGAGCATGTTTTATAAAACCATAAAATGCTTGAAGGCAGCGTGCAGACATGACTGATTTCCATCCAAGGCGCAGTGTTTCCTCCAGACTTTCCCTCCAGGCATCCAAAAGCAATTTCAGCCAGCCTTTAATGGGAAGGCTGCGGGATGTCTGAGTGTTCCAGCTCCTTGGTGGACCCGCATCCCGTGAGTTACACATTGCTCAATCACAAACTTTCTTTTGGAAAGGAGCTGTAATTTAATAAAACCTGTGTTTACGGGGCTGCTGCTTGGAGAGGAGACTTTTACTCTGCAGCTGCATGAAAGGCATCAAATTCAGAAGGAACAGGGACGTGTTCCCTTTGCTTTAAGGGCTCTGAGTGCCACCTCCCAAATTGTGACACTGGAACTGGATTTTTTTGGCTTTCCCCTCCATTTGGAAGAAGAAGTGTCCACGGCACAGGCTCTCTGCCCAGAGCCACTTAAGAGTATTCTTATTAGATACAGAATTGCAGAATGGTTTGGGTTGGAAGAAACAATTAAGACCATCTTGTTCCACCCCCCTGCCATGGGCAGGGACACCTTCCACTAGACCAGGTTGCTCAGAGCTTTGTCCAAACTGGTCTTGAACATTTCCAGGGATGGGGTGTCCAATATATATTTAGTATATATACATATACATATATATACACACATATGTGTGTGTGTATATATATATATATATGTATGTACACACAGAAATGTTTATTTTTTAGAAATATATATATAAATGTGCATTATAGTACACATATGTATTATGAATACATAAATTTACATTGCATATACATTATATATTATAGTGCTTATATATATATATATATATATATGT
>VXAX01003553.1:262822-317195 GCA_013399835.1 Leptocoma aspasia
ATTCCCCGTTCCCACACACTTGCCCCGAGGCCCGTTCCCACACACTTGCCCCGCGGGCTATTCCCCGTTCCCACACACCTGCCCCGGCGGCCGTGCCCCGTCCCACACACACCACCCTGAGGGTTCAGCCCGCTGCCCCATCCCACACATGACCCCGGAGGAACCGGCCCTGTGCCCCATCCCACACACCGCCCTGAGGGGCCGTTCCCCGTGCTCCATCCCACAGCCTCGCCTCCCCAAACTACTCCAGGGAACCTTTGCTGTTCCCCATGCCAGGCACCCCAAACCACCCCAGGAATTTGCTGACCCTCGTTCCTCCGCCCCTTGACACCCCAACCCAGGTGCGGAGCAGGTGTCACCGCTACCGCTTTTGATGGGGACCGTGCGAGAAGGGATCGCTCTCTCGGCTAAGGGCAGAACACGCGTGGTTCTGTTGGGATTTTGGGGTGGTTCGGGTGTTTTTTCCCCCCTCCCGTGTGTTGATGTCAGTGTATCTCCCGCATGTGACACGAGCCCGCGCGTGCCTTGGCGTTCCCGGTGATGACACCGAGAGGAGAGGTTAAGTGGGGAAGTCACCGTGGTGGGGATGTGAGTGATGAGCGGCCAGGGCTCACTCCCGGCTTGTTTGTGTTTCTGGTGTTTTCGTGTTTATACAAAGCTGTTACAATACCGGGGGGCTTGGCGGCTCACAGCGATCTGGCGTTTTCAGTCGAATCCATCGACTTCTGCGGAATTGCTCCGTCTTTTGAGATCGGTGTGGTAGATGAGGGATTAGTTCTGAATGCTGGGTAGTAAAATGTACAAAGCCAATTGTCAGTTACTGAAACTCAAAACAAAGTGTTTATTTACATTCTTAACCCCATACACAGAGCAGCTCTGCATCCTTGCTCTGCTCATCCCAAAAAATGCTTTCTGTGGATTATAGACACGCTGTCTCAAATCTGGTGCCGGGACCAGCTGTAATTGCCTGATATATTAGATGTAAACACGAGCTTTACATAAAAGTGAAACCATATGTATCGTCTAACACATGTCCACTCTGTGATCCTGCACAAACAAAGTCGAGCCTGGAGCCCTGTCCTTAGCTCACCCTGTTGATCCACTTTTCCAGTAGCCTGTACGACGCAGTCCTGTTCCCAGAGTTACCAGACAGGTTTAGTGGAGAACAAGAAATCAGCCCAGGAGCATTTCTGTGTGTTGTGCAAGAATGCTGTTATGTTCTCAGTCCTTTACAGATGTTGTTTTATTGACTTAGTGATAGCATTTTGCTCTCCTAGGTCCTTTTCCCTTTCCAGATTGTTAGGCCAGCACTTACTAATCTTTTATGGCACTGCTGTGGAACAGATGTACCGTGTTTTTTAGGGACTAGCAAGCTCTGTGGTTTCAGCTGGCTTTGCTTCTAAACATAACCAGCACCGCCTTTCCCTTGTGCCACTGTTGTGGAGTGGGTAGCCAGACTAGGAAGTCTGTTTGGATGACTACTGAGCTGGCAAAAATCCAACAGGCTTGGGGTCTGACTCAGTGCCTGGATCCAAATCATCGTGTGGCTGATCAAATGTTTACCTGAACTTCTTTGGGTTTGGAGCAGCATCCAGCTGGTATTTTGGCTAAGCTGTGTGTGGAAGAGGGTGTAGAGGTCTGAGGCTTTAAATGCTAAAACTGCTGGCTGGTGCTGGGTGCTGTGGTCATTTATCCCTCTGCATCCTTTGGCTCCGTGGAACAGCGGCTCTGGAGCTGTTCCACTTTGTGCCACGCTTCCCTGGAATGCCGGAGTGTGCGGCTGGAACACCACAAACATGTGCACGTGTCCCGGGATCCCGTGTCCCCAGCCCTGCTGCTGCTGCAGGCACTCCTGGTCATCTCACTCTGGTTTGAGCTGGAAGTGCTTTCTCCCCGTTGTGTCTCTCCCACCAAAGTGTCACGAGTTAGCTGTGGTGTCTCTGGAACTCAGTGTTTTACTGGGATGGAGGAATCTCAGTTGACTTGGTGGCCCTGGATGGGTTGAGGTAGAGTTTGGAGAACTCTGTCAAATTGTTGATGTTCCTTACAAACGGCAGACATGGTGGTTTCTGGGCTCCCTACAGCATCTGAGAGGTGGTGCTTTTACTGACCTCCACCTTAAACAAGTAGTGTAATTTGGGTTTTTTTTTACTCATCCATCCTCAAAAGCTATTGGACCCCTGCCCATCTCTGCCTTAGAAGCTTGGGAGAGTATTCCTGCATCTCGCTGGCAACCTCAGGAGTGTATCTGCCTGTCTCTCAACCCCACTTCCATAATTCCGTGTTTTCTGTTCTGTCATCTCACTGAAAATTAATCCTTTTTAATCAAATCTGAGGTTCTCCAACTAAATTCCTGCTGGCCCAAGTAAGTGTCTAAGGAAAATTGCGATGCTGACTTCTGAAGTATGTGGAATTACTTTGTGTGATTGGGTTATACAAAAAAGAGAGAGAAATTATTCTCTCTTGTTTTTTTCACAAGTATCAAAATGCAGCCTGCTGTGTTTCACAAATCTCACCGCTGTCTCCTTCTCTCAGTAATTGTAATTAACAGACCAGAAAATGGAAAAATGTAGAAATACCCTTTCCCACTGGCCACAAACATTAATCCTCTCCAGAAGTTAATGAAGGCAAGTCTATGGAAATTAAATAACTGATTTTTTTAGTTCTGTTGGTGAGCTAAAACATTGTGTCAGAGTGGTAAATAATAAATAAAAGAGCTGTAAAGATCTCCTCTTGGAATTGATGTGGGTAAGGAATGGATTTGAACTCTTCTTTCTCTGGACAGTCTAAGCCCCTGGCTTTAAGATGTGGCTGAGGGATCTGTCCTGCTCTGCTTGTGTGCAAAAACTGATCTAAGCACAGTGGTAATGTGGGAGAGAGATGGTAACCCACCATGAGAATAGAGAATAGAAGGATAGCAATAAAAAATCCCAAATGCAACCAATCCATCAAATTATGAATCCTAAGACGCAAATAGTTTTACAAGTGACACTTCAAAACCACTTTTATGGTGTTTCCAGACTGTGTTATCATCTTTATTGTCTTCCTGTTGGGGGAACATGAAATCAATCTTGAGTTTACAGGAGTCACAGTGGAAATTGGTTGAAAATATTTCCTTTTTTTTTTTTTCTTTTCTTTTTATAATCTAATATTTCAGTGGTCTCTTCTTGTTTTAACAAAACATTCCAGGAATACCGTGGGTGGGAATATGAACCACTTGGAAAATAAATCTTCGTGGTGACTCTGGTTACCTTCACGAGTGTGGTGGCACCTGAGGAGCACTTTGGTGTGGTGCAGGTGGTGTGTGGCTCTGCTCTGGAGAGTGGCTTTGGAGGAACCTTAGTTTCAGGTCCTGTTTTTGTGTTTCCAGCAGAGCCAGTGGCCTTGAGGGGCCCTGGGATAGGATTGGGGTGCAGCTGGGTGGCTGAGAGATCTGGGGGTGTGCACCTGGAGAAGAGGAAGCTCTGGGGATACCTTTGACCACCTTACAGTGCCTAAAGGGGCTCCAACAGAGCTGGAGAGGGATTGTGGATAAGAGCCTGGAGTGACAGGGCAAGAGGGAATGGCTTCCCACTGACAGAGGGGACTTTCAGATAATAGGAAGGAGCTCTTTAGTCAGACAGTGATGAAGCCCTGGCACAGAAGCCGTGGTTGCCCCATCCCTGAGAGTGTCCAAGGCCAGGCTGGACAGGGCTTGGAGCAACCTGGCCTAGTGGAAGCCCACGTTCCACTAAAGATCATCCTATACCTGGGTGGGTATAGGATGATCTTTAATGTCTCTTCCAACTCAACCCATTCTGTGATTCAGCCAGCAGCTCTGAGCTGTGGGTAACACAGCACACAGGTTTTTATAACAGTGTATTTGCTGTCTGAACCCAACAGCAGCATGACAAGGACGTTTGCTCTGGGAGATGTGCTCTGTATTCCGATGACCTTTTGCTCTGGAAGTCTTGAAATGCAGTGAATGTGGTGGTGTTGGGTGAATTTTAATCATGCCCTTGGTTTTTAAGTGCAGTTCTGGTGTTATTTTTCATGGTGACTTGAAGTTTTGGTTTTGTGACATGTTGGGGCCAGCCAGAGCCTTGAGGTTGCAAGGATGGGATGGAAGGGGAGTTGTAAGGATGCAGCAGGGAGTGGTTTGGCTCTGAGAAAGGCCTGGGTTGCTCTGAAGGTGACGAGCTCAGCAGCAGGAATGTAATGCAAGAGGGGTCCAAAAGCCCCTCCCTGCTTTTCCTGCTGGAGTTTGATCCCTGAGCTATTCTGGGGTAGTTCTCTGCTACCAGGCTCTGCTTTAAAGTCTCAGTTAAACAAGGCACTTATTGTTGGTGCTCTCTAATTCCAAGTGAGGGTGGCTGGCAGCTTGCTGGGTCTGAAGGAGACAGATTTTGCAGCCCCAGAGTAGTGATTTACACAGGGTTGTTGTTGGATATCCCCTCTTTGGGGCAGTTTTCCACATCATGCTGTGAGACCACAGTTCTCTCACTTCCTGGAGTAGAAGGATGGAGGGAGCACTGGGGGCCACAGAACAGATCAGTGCCAGAAAGGGAGCGAGGAGATCTCAGCTGTGGAGGGCCCTAAAGAGCTGAACTGACATAAACCCAGGCAATTTCAGCTTGTAGGGAATTTTTGGTTTGGTAACTTTCATTTCTTTTATCCATTAGGTCTTTCAAGGGCTGCAAAGCCTTTATAATGGCTTGGAAAGTTCATTTAATTCCACTTTTAGTGTGTGTGTGTGTACTTACTGAGTTCAAAGTCAGGAACTACCTTTTAAGAAATAAAGAAAATATTTGTTTTCCTGGTTGATGAAGTAGAAAACTAAATAGATAACTTTTGAAGAATGGATACTTAGTTATTCATTTCTTCACCATTCCTTATTCTTCATAATGCCAGATTTTCCTTAAGTGTGTCCTCTAGATTGAGCTCAGTGGCATGGAATAGTGTAGGTTGCTGGCATGCTTGGAATGACTGAAACATTGCACAGGATATGGTGATGATTGCACACTTTGAGAAGGGGGGGAAAAAAGCATGTTGGTTTTGGATCGTTTGTGTTGTGAAGTACTTGCTCAAGTTCCTTGTAGCTGATGTAGGCAGAAAATGCCTTGTGCTAAGCGAAGCAGATAGTCCTAGCCTATCCCTAAACTGGGAATTGCATAGGGAAGGAGGAGTTTATTTTCCTTTATAAAAGTTGGTTCAGTTAAATACATTTTTCATGGCAGGTGGGGAATGGATTTTCTCCCAAAGAGGTTGCGCAGGTGCGACATTCAAGCGTGCTCACCTGATGTTTCTGTTGGACGAGTATTTAGTCTGAACAAAAAATTCTCCTGTCCCATGGGATGCATGTTCCAGGATATAGGTGTAACCTCCTGCTTTGATCTCCAGTCTTCTTCTAACAGGATTTTCTTTTTTGCCATCAGTCACCGTTGTGATCCCAGAGGACTGTGCCAGGAAGATGTGCCTGGTAATCCTTTGGTTGGACTCCTGAAGCTCACAGACCCTTTGGGAAAGCCTGGCAAGCTGGCACGAGGGTTGTTTTGCAAGAGCCTGGCTTTAGGAGTGGAGGTGCCCTGAGATGTTTTCTCTGAGCTATCCTGCCTCTGACTGCTTGTTTCCTCTCTTGCATAACTCTTTTCCAGCCGGCAGAGCACAGGCTGACGGGTGACTTAGACAGATTTAAGATGCTACTTCTAGGAAAAGGGGTCATCCTATTCCTGTGCATGTTCTGTTGTGACTCTGGGTGTGAGATCTCGGTCAGGGAGCCCACACACCCTGGCAGAAGATGATTATTTTTATGGGGCTATTTTTTAGTTGGATCCAATCCCTGGCCCGTCCCATGACTGGTGGTGTCAGCACTGCATGTACAGTCAGGGCTGTCCTTTAAGGACAGTACAAACTGGGATCTAAGTTTTCTGGGATTGCATAACTGTGCCCTCAGATGTGCCAGGGTGTACTGACAAACACACACACGTGTGGTTATAGCTGAGATGTGCTCACAAAAACACTCACACGTGTGAGTATTTCTGCTTGGGACCATTTCTGTCACCTTCCTCCCTTGTTGTTCCACAGACAGAGCTTGGAGGTTGACTTTGGATTTTCAAGAATGAGCCAAGAGGATTGTGGAGGGGCATGCAAGGAAGCAAAAATTCTTAAAACCGCTTTGATAGGTCAAGCTTTAACGCTGAGATAAAAGTTGGTACTTCAGAGTTTGCAGTTTACACTCTGCTGCTCCGATGCTCTGACCCCACGGGACACTTCATGCCATTCCTTAATGCTTGCAGGAGCATAAAGTCCTCCCAGCAGACTGAATTAAATGTCCTTTTCTAGTCCTAGGGAGCTCACACCATGGCTCCAGTGTCACAGTGGCATCTGGTGTCTCTGTTTGGGCTTTGAGAGGACTTGACAAAGGGCTGAGTGTGACCACAGGCTTTGGAGTGAAGCACCGGGTCATTGCTCTTTTTGTCCCCTCAGTCCTTTGGGGTGGGATCCAGGGCTCTGTGGTGGGCAGGGATCCAGTCCTGAGGATCTTACACATGAAAATATTCCAGGGAGGAACAGAAGAAAGGCCTAAAGAGAAAAAAGAGAACTGCTCAGACTGCAGGGTGAGATGGGAAGGGGGCAGATGGGAGGGACAGTGGGGATGCCCCCATGCTGTGGGATGTGAGTGGGACTGTGTTCTGGGAAGGCTGTGCTGGGGAGCTCCTCTTCCTGTACCTGTTCTGTGAGTCCAGTTCTTTGTGTTCTCCCTGTATTGCTCCTCCAGGAATGGAGGGAGAAGGTTCCATGTGGGAGCAGGCAGCTGCAGCACGTGGGATCTGACAGTGCTTCTCCAGTGTATGGTGGAAATATTAGGGAGGCTTGCATGCTTTGGGGCTGCTGCTGACGTGTTCTGTTGTCATATTTCTGTTACAAGCAAAGAGCTGCAGGGCCAGAAGGGACCTTAAGTTGTCTAATCTGACCTCCTGCCCCAAGGCTGGGTCAGATCTATCTAAACTTTCCCAGCAGATGTTTGTCCAAAGCAGTTGTTAAAAGCCTCCAGTGATGGGCTTTCCTCATCCTCCCTGGGTGATCCTTGAAAGTCCGTCATTGTTCTTGCCATTACCAAGATTTTCCTAGTTTGTGACTTTGATTTCTGTGCAGCAGTTGAGAATTGCTGCCCTCCTGCCCTTTTGTTCCTGTACAGAGTGAGCTGTCCAGTCCTCTGGAGCTGCCTTTGGGAATCTCTGGGCTGTGTCTTCCTTGAGCTGCAGGGTCCAAAACTTGCCTGGAGAGCTGTGTCTGATACCTGCATGTACTGAGCCAGCAAACACCGTTTTGTGACTCTCAAGTAGACTTCTGGGGTGTGATGAATGCATTTTAGTTTTGGACAAAGCACCGGTGAGGTGTTTTGTCATGGGAGGTTTTATTATGTCTCTTTATGAGCTATAAGAACAGAGCACGTGCTTTTCTTGCTCAAGCACTGTCTATTCCACAGGGATGTGTTCTGGGTCTCTGACTGTTCCAGAATAATCCTCCCTGTTGTAAGGTGAAGGAAGTCCTTGCCAGCTGCCCTGAGCAAGGCTTTCCCCGTGATCAGCTCGATTACAGCTGAGCCATTGTGCTTTCCTGCTCTGACCTGCCAGCTGTAGCTCAGGAGTGAGCTTCCCTTCTCCCTCCCTGCCGTGATTACACTCTGTGCATCTGATTTTGTACCTACTGTCCCTTTGTTCCCCTGAAGGATTCAGCTATTCCTGCATTTCTAAAGCTGATAAAAAGTGGATGTGAAGAGTATTCTGAGAGGTAGCACTGAAATAGAAAACATGACAGAAAACATATCAGCTGGCACTAGAAGCATTATTTGCTAAGGTAAACTCCTTCACTTTATTTTTTTTGGGGAAAAAACCTCAAAACTTTTTTTGAGGTTTTTGAACCTCAATGCCTTTTTTCCAGGCATTTTCTCTGGATCTANTGGGAAAAAACCTCAAAACTTGCCTGTGTGTATTGTTCCAGGCATTTTCTCTGGATCTATTAACACATCTATTATACCTTTCAGTGGGAGAGAGTAGGAAGTGTGTGTGGAAAGTTTGTCTGCACACAGAGAGTCTTTGTCCTGAGACAACTGAAGAAGCTCTCACCAAAATGAAAGCTGGTCTGGACAGGTCTGAAACATCTTTTGGCATCATCTTGTGTTTATTGCTGAGGGAGGAGCAGTCTGGCTCTTTTTGTTTGAACTATCAGTATGTATCTCTGAATTCCTCAGTGTTCTTGCAGAGTTTTTATGTGATAACTTGTGTAATGTGAGTCCCCAATTTCTGCTGTTCTCTTTCCAATTGCAGTGAAAGCTCTGGTGTTTCATTCCTTACTTTTTTCCTCTGTCAGTTGCAGACACTGGGATCTTTAGTCATGTGGAAGGTATTTTATTGACAGCTTTAGAGTCTGAAGTCCTTGCTAGCACTGAAGAGGTGTAAAGTGATATAGACTCTTGGGCAAAATCCCTTTTCCAGTGTTCCTTGATAAAGATTTCTTAGACCTGAAGAGTAAGTGAAGTGGCACAGGAGGTCTGAAGCTCTCTCATCTGACCTCCTGCTCCAGACAAGGCTAGGAGCAAAGGTAGGTTTCTTGTGAACTTTTTTGGCCCTTTTTAATTCAAGACGGAGAGGTTGATGCCATGCTAAGTGCTCTTGTGGTGAGGAATATTCTCCTCCTGTCTGATTAGTCTGAGGACCCTCACGGTCCATAATTCCCACTGTTTCTTGTCCTTTTGTTTCTGCCATCCAGTCTGGCTCCATCTGCTCAGTAAACCTCAGCTAAGTAGTTGAAGACAGTAACTGGATCCCCCACTAACCACCTTTTCTTCTCCAAGTTCCACAACCCCTGTTCCCTCATTCCCTTCTCACATCAGGTGTTCCAGTCTGTTGGCTGCTGCCTTTCCAGCTCAGTGATCCAAGCAAATCTGAACCACAGAGTCATGGAACCTCAGAATGGTTTGGGTTGGAAGGGACCATGAAGATCATCCAGTCCCACCCCCTGCCGTGGGCAGGGACACCTTCCACTATCCCAAGGTGCTCCAAGTGTCCAGCCTGGCCTTGGACACTGCCAGGGATCCAGGGGCAGCCACAGCTTCTCTGGGCACCCTGTGCCAGGGCCTCCCCACCCTCACAAGGAAGAATTGCTTCCCCATATCCCATCTGTCCCTGTCCTCTGTCAGTTTAAAGCTGTGTGTTTCACCCATCCAATCTGTATCTCCCCATTTTTCTATGTTGATGAGCCCTGAACTCTTGTTCTTTCCATCCACATTGATGGCTGTTACCTTGTTTTCAAACAGAGATTAAAGCCAGAGGGTTCAACTTAAGGGAACCAAACTCTGAATTTTCTTGCTGGATTTGGAAGGAGAGGTCTCCCCTCAGGCTGTGTCCTGCTTGCTTGCCTGCACTAGTCTGTTCTAAGGAACATTTCTGGCTTAAATGGATCCTGCTAAATCTCACACCTGGTGTTTTTTAATTTTGTTGCTCTCCACAAGGTGCTCTCAGGCCTGCTGTTCCAAAAAGCACAGCAGTGAGCAGCTCAGGGCAGGACTTTGCAAGGCATAGCTGAGTGCTTTCCATGGCTCATCCCTTGGGCTTTGCCTTCATGCACCTGTGGGACATTGTTGAATGTCACCATTTTGCCTTGACCCTCTAAGAGCCTCTTCTGGAGTCTTTCTGAATAGGGTTGCTCCCTGTTTTTGTATTTGTACTTGGGACTTCTCTTTCTTAATTGTTTCCTGATGTTGATATTGGACCAGTGCATGAAGATAATTTAGATATTGAGATCTGTACACCGTGATGCTTGCTGGTTCCTTGAAATCCTCCAAGCTGAATCATCTGTTGGGTTTATGTCCATACATTCCAGTCTGTCATCCTGACTGGTAATGAAAATATTGCACAGCTCTTATGCCTGGCTGGACCCGCTTTCCAGTGCCCTCCCAATTAGATAACAAACCCTTGATAATTATGTTCTGAGAAGGATGTTGTCATGCAGCCATTTTTTATGGTGATTACATCTAATTAATGTTTTCTTAGGTGGATCTTATGGGAATGTCATGGGAACAGCATCAGAGCTAATACAGGCTGCATTTCTGAATCTCCTTATCAATCCTGTACATTTTTTCCTGGTGATGCACAGATCCTTTATTGCTCCATAGATTTCTGATGCTAGAAGAGACCATAGAGGTGATGAGACCTGCTCCTGTCCACACTGCAAGTTCAACTGAGCAAGTCACATCAGATTGATCAGGAGTTTTGTAACGGGACAGCTGTGACATGACAGCTCCAGGAGATCAAGAGGAAACAAACGTGATGTGTTTATGGATCCCAAACAAAATTAAACAATTACCTGAATCCAGCCTTCGGAGCAGCCTTTGAACGAATCCCAACCCTTTTTCTGCAAGGGCTGGGAACATAAAGAACGTGTCTAATCTGTACTGATATCAGGCAGCAGTTATCAGTGCCTACGTGCTGTTACTCAGATCTCGTTAGCTGCCTAATTGGATAATAGGCAGGACACTTCACAACTGCATAAGTATATTAAGCTTAATCTGCTCTGGAGCAGGGAGGGGAAGATGCGCTCAGTGACAAACGGACACAAGAAGATGCACAGTGGGGCAGGGGTGTAAATGTGGGGCTGTGTCCCTGTCACTTCAGTCCCAGTAACTTTCTGAGGCAGAGGCTCTGTGTGCCTGCAGCATTTACATCAATGCTGGAGTGCCAGAGCAGAGAGTTACAGCACTTTCAGACTTTACCCACGTTGGCCAGGCAACTTCACCTCCAAAAGCACGGTTTTTCCTGGTAGTTAAATCCCTTCCTATTTTCTTTTTAATAAAACGTGTGGTATAACTTAACACCTCTTTTTAAATCCATCATGACAGAACAGAGAGAAGCATCCTGTGTGTTTGTGTGATACTGGACTTCACAGCACATTCCTGGTCCTAAAGCTTGTTTCCAGTGCATGCAGGTGCACAGTGGACAGGATCAGAAAGCTTCCACTGTTCTGTACATGGAGAGGAGAAGCTATTTGATTATTAAACACTCTTCCCTTTCTTTCCTGAAAAAATGCAGTTACCCAGTTTTAAACTTTTGGAGTGGGTTGTCTCTTTCCAAAGGTAGAATGAAACCTAAGTCAGATTCTTGTAGAAGATGTGGGTATGAGCACATTTCATGAGTTGTCACCACCTGTTCTATTCTCAGGAGAAGGGATCTGCAAGGGACATTTCTGGGTACCAAAGATGCATCTGCCAAGGGGATCTTTAACTCAAGGTAATGGGAGAGTGACTGTGTGAACTGTGTCCTCTCTTTTTTTTCTGGATTCCCTTTGGACTGATGGAGAGTTTTCACAGAAACCCCAACTTGAGCCCAACTTTTGGCCCTGTATCTTGTGTGAGGTGTCTACAGCTTTTTGTTTATTTCTTGCTTAACCTCATGGGAAAAGTATCTTCACCTTGTGCTGTCCAGCATCTGCCTGTAGCCAGGCAGGAGAGGCAGGAGCCAACCTCTTAATCTGTAAGTGTCTTAAGCAAATGTAAACTCCACTGTGTTTATCACCAAGCAGCTCATTCCCAGCTGTGCAAAGCACCTTGTGGTTGGTTTATATGGGAAGTACAGAGGATTCTCTGCTGCTTTCTCCTGACATCTGTTTGTGACCAGCAAGGTTTAAGAGCGAGGCACTTGTTTGTGTGAGGACACTATTCCACTGTACTGTGAATTTAAAGCATGCTGACTTTCCCATGGAAAATGCTATTTAAAAACAGAACCCCTAAATTGCTTTTATTTTGGATGAAGGGAACACATCGTGGGGTGTTTCCTCCATTTTGGTGTAGACAATGTAGATGGAGGAACTAAAGAATAGTGATTAAATGCAGAAGAATTTTCATGGTTATCCACACCTGATCTAGTGCCCGCACTAAAAGCGTGATCAGCAGGGAAAAATAGTATTTTTTTTCCAAAGGGTAGCTCACATCTCAGCAGCCAAATTCCTGGGACAGGCTCTGGAGAGAGCAGGGACACTTGCTGTGTCCTTGTTTTGATTATGGAGTGCCTCTGAGGCACTGGTGGGGGGTAGCTGCAGGTAACTCTTCCCTTCTGTTGCTTGTGCCTGGGTCATGCTGCAATTGGAGGCATCCAGAAGAAATGAAGGAGAGTGGGCTGCTACAGATGGTCTCCCCAAAGTGTTGGATGTGTTGATAGCATGTTTTCTGTAGCTATACACACCAATATTGCCTTTATCTCCCATCCAAATCTGCTGGGTATTGATGTGGACTCAATCTGTCATCAACTTTGAGTCAGGCTCAACTTCAACCTGTACTTATTAAAGAGTGAAGAAGGCTCTGTCATATGCAGTTGATAAGGGAATTTAGAAATAAAAGTGCATATTAAACTGTCAGTAGCATTTTTCCCCCTCTTTGTCTGGAAAAAAAAAATAATGGCATGGGTTTTCTTCCTCCTGCATGGGCACATTCTAGACATGCCCAGCACTTGCAGAATTGTGTTTCAGACCCAAGACAACCCTTAGGGTGGTCCTGTCTGGCCTGCTACAGATCAAACCCACACCCAGACAGGCAGGAATCAAAAGCAGAACACCTGCTTGGTTGGTCTCTAGTGTGTTCTTTCCAGAAAGTTTTAAAAATGTGTTTTATCAGGACAATGAGGAGCTGAGATTTGCGATGCTGTGGGTTCATCTTGCCCTTGTGGCTGAGCATGGATGAGCTGTCCTTGTAGAGGGAGCCACAGTAGGATTGTGTCACTCTAGGTCTTCATTAGGGTCGTCAGGCACTATTTTGAGCTTCCTGAGCTTAAGTCACAGAAGATCTGATGTCTGGAGTCAAGGCCTGGCCTGTGACAGGCAGTCCTTTGGAAAGCTGTGCAAAGATCCTCGTGTCTCTCCAAAGCACAGCCCTGGATTTCAGAAAGGAACATTGTGAGTGAGGAGAACAAGTTTCAGATCACATGCTCCCCAGCAAATACTGTCCTTTTCGATAGGAAGACTTGTTGGAGAATGTTAATTGAGTCCCTTTTTAAATGAAGGAGGCTTTGCTTCCTTCCCAAGTTTTCAAAACAAATTTTCCAAATACAGTGCCTATGTTTCATTCAAGTGTAAATCCTTTCTCTTTAACCTGGAAGTTATCCCAGAAAAAAGCCTATCCATTCACTGCAGGACAGACCTTTGTGGTTGTAGTGGAAAAAAAAATAAGTGGATCAAATTGTCCAAACAGGAAGGATATTAAGAAAAGCCTTTGCTCAGTGAGCAGAGCTCTCATTTCAGTTTAAATGGTGTCCTACAAATTCCACTTTACATCTCCATTGCTTTTGAAGCATCACACAATGATTGAGGTGTCTGCTAAATTTAGAAATGACAATTTTTTTCCTGCCAACATGCCAGCCTAGCTGGAGGGATTTCAGCATGTAGTTATGGAATGGATACAAGCAGTGATTTGAAATTTACTGGCTCCTTATCTCATTTGACTTGCACATAGCTCTGTCCTGGTAGGGATTTAATACCTTACACTGATGCCTTTTCAGTCGAGGGCATTAATGGAAATGCTTTTCTGGCACAGCCAGGTGCTTGTGCTGTTTTACATTCGGTGAAGCTGAGGTACTGAAAGGATCAAGTGTGATGTGCTGAATAAAATGAGCTCCCACCTAAACACGTTGAAATTGTGCTTTATTTTGAGCAGGTTATGGGTAGGACTGTCGTTCTTCTACTGCAGTCACATGGGAAGGCTGTGGAAGCAGAGATAAATCATAAGTGTCCCAATTCACAGTTTCTACTGTGTACCATATGACAAATCTTCCTGCTCTGTGAAAAATGTCTTAGATCTAAAATACATCTTTTTTTCTTTCCTCAGCCTGTGGTATTTAATTATTCTCTTTCTGAGCAACATTTTATCTCTATTCTGTGAAGCTGTTTGAGGCACAGTTTCATGCAGAGGATCAATACTAAAGTAAACTTCCCTTTGTTTTGGTAAAATGTCTTGATTGTCACAGAGAAGAAACATTTTGAGTTCATGTGTGTCGGGAGAAATGAAAGGCACCTTGCAGCAGTGGTAATCCATCACTGGAGTGCATCCCACAGCACTCCAGGCTCCACTTTACCTGCAAGGCACTTAAAACCTCAGAGCACAAGAAGTTGACTGGAGGAGGTTTTCTCTTGGAATCTCCCAGCAAAATTTCATCCTTGGGCTTTGTTTTGAAGTTTGCAACAAGATGGGAACAAGGGTGAAGGTGTCACTGTTGTGTTTTCATCTCTTTCCTCACCCACCCTTCTGTTTCTTGTCTTTGATATCATTTGACCTTTAAAGATCCCTTGCAGCCCAAACTGTTCTGTGATTCCATGATTCATGAGCTGTTTCTGCTCTCTGCTCCATTCTGCACTCAGGAGGAAAATCACTCAGCGGGGGGGAATTGTTCCTGTTGCTTTGCAGCAGGCATGTGGTTCTGTGTAAAGCATTTCCCATAGCAGTACTGATTTTCTTTGGATGTCTCTGAGTGACCTGAATGCAGACAGTCTGTAGTGAGAGAATATCTTTGCTTTTGTACTGAAATAATTCTTATTGCCATACTCAAACCCATGGGGGAAATTCCCATCTTCTTCAAGGGAAGCTTTTAGTGGAACCAGACAGCCAGTCTGCCAGCCATAACCCAGCCTCCAGGATCTAAGGACTTGCTTCCCAACCTGAATTCCCCTGCCCTGGGCTCTGTGCTGCTCCAGGGTGCGTTTGTGCAGGCAGCAGGATGGAGAAGGCTGCGTGGATCGCAGCGTGCCGAGGCCAGCCCTGGCTACGTGTCTGCTGCCTCAGAGCTGGAACATGTGGTTTGTTTAATGCTCCAGCAAAGCACGAGCCCAGGGAGAGTCTCTGATACAGCTGCACCTGGAGAGACATATTTTTCCTGGAGTCACGTCTAGTCTGTTCCAGGCTGAAGTCGATCCAGTTGCTGTGGGAGTAAATCCATGTGGTGTTTGGCTTTTCTAATTCTGGTTCTCTTCCCATAGTGTTGCTGTTGGATTTAATGATTTTCCCTGTGGCTTGAATGGTAAAGATGTGGTAACTGCTCAGGGATGGCTTAAAATCAAAGATTCAGTGTGGGTGTTGCTTTCAAAAAGAGAAGAAATAATGCTATTTTGGGAGCTGTGCTGCTATTTCAGGGCAGTTTGGTCGGTCTGGGTTCTGAGAATTGGTGAGGAAAAATAATTGCTTTTGGCTATCGTGTCTCATATGGTGTGTCCTGAAATGATCCTCATGTACACATAGAGCTGGAACCAGTATTGAGGCTCTCTGCATGGGGATTTGTTCCCTGTCTCACCCTCCTGGTACAGAGGATGGGAGGAGAAGAAAAGATTCCTGTTGAAATTTTGCTCCCAAGCTTGCTGCAACAAATTTAAAACCCCAAACCACAGCAAATTCCCAAGTGTAATATGGACACCAGTGTTTATTTGACTGAGACACGATTGTGTTCTGAGTTGTGCAAACACAGGCATATTTCCTATTTAATTAAGGCTCATTTTATGAATTAAGATTGCCAAACAATTGGAGAAAGAAGGAGAGTGGAAGAGATAAGATCTCAAGGTTGTGCAGACAGGATAGGGTACAGCTCTTTTTTGGCAGCTGGAATATGACTTCTGCAGGAAACTTGTTTGCAGCATTGTTCTATCAATTATGCCAGTGCTTTTAGCTTATAACCTCTTTTTTTCTGTAGTTTACTGTCTGTCTTTCCTTCCTTTTACAGTCCTGAAACACCAAGCTTTGCTTCTGCCAGGAGTATCAGAGTGGCAGATACCTCCCAATGCTCAGTGTGCTTGAGGAGCTGGAAGTAGAGGTTGGCAGGGCTAGAAATAGGAAAGAATTCCCACCAAGGGTCCACCAGAGCCTGGCAAGCTCATAAAGACACAGGAAAAGGCCAGTTTGGGACTGGTTGTTGCTTGTCCTGTTTAATCCAACAAGTCTGAGTTGTTCCTGAGCTGTCAACCCTTTGTCCTGTCAGAGGCTGACAGAGCCAAACTGCAGCTTGATGCAGTGGTTTAGGTTCTGGCCAGCTGTTGATGGATCCCTGGTGGTCAGTAGGATTTGGCACCAAAGGCACTGGAATTCTTGGCTTGGTGACAATTTCTGTCACCGGCGTTAAGATGGGAATATCCTGTTCACTGCGGCAGGTTGAATACAACTGGTGTCCCCCGACTCTGCAGCTTCTCCTGACACAGCAGCAGAGTGTTGTGGCAGTAACAGCTGTCTCTTGGATCGGTGGATATTGTGGGATGCCTTCTGGGTAGGTGGGACCTTCTGCCTATCTGCAACCTTCCAAAAAAGGGGGACGCTGATGTGCCAGCTACAGCACATGCTCATTCAGTCTGCAGGGGATTTGCAGAGCAATGGATTTACTGGATTTGCTCCTATGTTGCCCAAGGAACATGCCAAAGCTGTTCTTTTTGTCACTGCAGCAGAACTCCTTTTAGCTGTGTAATACTGTAGCCTCAGGCACGTGAACCACAGCGTTACAGTTCTGCTCCTGCTGGATGCAGGGGCAGGAGAAGCTCCATAGCCCAGGCTATGTTCTCAGCCCATTTCTCTGGACATCACTTGGGGATGAGGGCTGCCTCCAGAGGGAGTTTGTGATGGTGGAGAGAATCCTCTAGTCCTTCATTTTATCCCCACTCTATAAATCAAGATGTTGCCCCACTCACCAAGATGTGTTCCTGGTAGCAGCTCCCAGCAGCTCGGAGCTGGCAGAGTCTGCCACGTTCTCACGGTACCCTTCAGCCAGAGGAACACAATTATTTTCCTTTCTTTTCCTTCAGATGAGGAGGATTTAAAAAACACATAATGGTGCATTTTATCAGCGAGTTTTAAATGGTGTGATTCATCCCCTGTGTTCTTGGCGTGACGTTCCTTGGTTGATTTTTTTGGATATCCGTGCAGTTCTGACAGTGCCAAGCACTGTATGGAAGTGCCCCGTGGCAGACAACCTGCTCTGCCCATATGTTCCCTTTAAAAAAAAAAAAAAAATCCCAGCTCATAATAGGAAGTCTTTATACTGCATGCCAAGACGCTTGGGGCTTGTTAAATATATTCTACTTGTCAACAACTACCCAATTTAAAAAGTAGCCTTGGTGTGAATCAGCTTTGAACAAGTTCATTTGACTCAAGGGATATTTGCAGGCATTAAAACAAGTTGGATCACGGTGCTAAAAATGTGAAGTGATTTCCTGATCAAAAGCACCATCCAGTGACCCTTTGTTTTGTTTTGTTTTGTGTTGTATTAATCTCCTTCAAACCTTCAAAAGTGCAGAGATTTTCCCAGTTCATGATTTTGGAGAGTGGAGGAGGTTTATTGGGGTGAATATTTCTGGGGACTGCTTAGTGTTGCTGGAAAATCAAGTGGCAAAGGAGGTGCCTGGTGCCTCCAAAGTAGCAAGAAATCTTATTCTGGAACTTGTTCCATCATCTTTGTTGATTGAGAGTTAATTATAAAATTTCAAATGTTATGGTTAAGGGCCTTTTCCAGCCTAAGTGGTTCTCTGAGTGCTGTGGTTTATTCTCTGCCTCCCCCCTGCATTTTTCCTGGATGATGGTGTTGTGGAAAGAGGCAGAGGGGATGGCTGTCCTGGATCATACTTGCAAAAAAATACAATTTCTCAGAACAATCTTTTTTTGTAATTGTTGAAGAACTCAAACATTTCTGCTTCAATTTCTGGGCCAGCAGTGCAGGACCACAGTGTGGTACTGTGGTGGCAGCCTATATTCTGCTTAAGGTGTGATGGCCTCAGCTTTAATATCCAGCTTTAATATCCAGCTTTGGGCTTCTTCTCTTTCATAACTTTTGGAGTTTACAGAGTTTGTTATTTGTTTTGTGTGCACTGAAGAAGCACAGCCAGACAATTCAGTCTGGCTCCTTCCCTGTATCTCCTGAGATGAGGGGAGGGGATATTCCTGGAAGTGAGGGGGTAAATGAAGTTAAGGCTTGGTAAGGTCAGCTTCTCAGAGTAAAGGAGACCTGAGTTTGGACAGGCAGAGGTTAATGCTGAATTTCCCTGTCTCTCTTGGGATGTGTCCAGAGGAGGAAGAGCACAGAGCCAGCCTCAAAGTCCCTGTTGCCTTCAAAAAACCGGTGCTGAGGAGGTTTGGGAGCAAGCTGCAGGTTTAATGTGTGGGAAAAATGGGAAGCATTTTGGCATGCTGCTGTCCAAGAGTACACGTGGTGTGTCATTAATGCCTTTCCTTCCTTGATGTCTGCTCCAGCCTGAACTCCCTGTGTGTCAGTCACTGGGGTGGGTCAGTAATTTGTAAATGGAGCTGGTAAATGCTGATGTAAGATCAGCATTTTCAGTGCCTTGAGCCACGCTCAATGGCTTGGGCTTTTAAAGAGATAAATTGCAGTGGATGGTAGCATTTATCTTCAGTTCCAACTCGTTTTTCTCTCTCAGCCACCCCTATAAATTCCAGCAGTTCTCTGGAAATTAAACCACCTCATTTCAGCTTCTGCCTGTGGAAATACAAGGCAGGACACAAGTTGCTTGTTGGCACAGAAGTGTTGGCTTGTTTTTGTGAGCCTGGGTTCCTTGTATCACCATGGTGAGAAAGATGAGCGTGGTCATCTTTCCATCGTGAGGGCTGGTGGGCAGAGATGGGGCACGCAGGATAAATGCTGTGGGATGCAGTAGAGAGGGTGCTGCAGAGGTGATGGAGATGTTCCACTCAAAACCTCCTTGAGACCAGGCAGGATTGCTCACTCAGCCTCACGTGTCCCCTGCAGCATCTGCCAGGCTCTTTGCTCCGGTCAGGCAGTAAGAGGTGATGGGGGGATGAAGTATCACTGATAGGAAAAGCAGGGATTTTGCATCTGTCTCCTTTGTTTCAGGTATTGGAAAACACTGTGTTCAAGGAGACCATGCTGGTGATGGTCCTACCTGGAGCAGCAGGTTTGAGCAGAGCCTTTCTGACCCACACTTGGGTTGTTGTGAGCAGTCAGAGCAGGTCTCTGCCCACACCTGGCATCTGCCTGCAAAAGAGGGGACCAGAACTGGGCTGGGGCCGAGTGACTCATTCCAACTGCTGCATCCACCTGGCAAAACTGTTCACACTCAGATCCTGCCTTGGATAAAGCCTGAGCACAAAGCTGACCGGGAAGTGCCACTCTGCAGTTGGTTTCAGCCCAGCAGCTGGAGGTCAGCTGCCAGCACATGCAGGTGTCACACGAGTTAATCTTGATCCCAGGGGCACTATACTGTCAGTGACACAGGTTTATGAGCTTGGGAAGGGCTGTGGCGTGTGCAGAGAAGGCTGTGGACAATCACCCTGCTCCTGCAGCTCTGCAGGTAGCTGAGTAAACAAGGTGTGTCTGCTTCCAGTGCAGTAAAGCTCCCGTGGAGCTGCAGGCACAGCTGGCCCGGGCTGGTGTTTGCACAACATCTGTACAAAGCCAGCTTGGAACAGCAGGCTGGTGTCACCCCCTGTGTCTGACTGACGTGGAGGACTTGGGATCAATTAATAACACTCCTGAAAAGGTGTAAATGGTGATTTTGAGAAGGGTTGTGAGTTTGGCGTGCAGCCTGCTGGGTTAAAAAGGAGGGAGAAGGGAAAAAGAGACACATCTTTCAGATTGACATGTTTGCAGCACGGAGAGCTTGGAAAGAGCATCTTGGAACAACAGGCAGTAAGGATTAATGTGCTTGTGTCTGAGAAGGCTGATGAAAGGGGGAAGGAGGGAGAAGTTACAAAATGCTGGTTTGTTGTGCCAGGAGCTGTGGAGAACCACAGCTCACAGCATTGGGAGGCACTGACAGGCAGTGCTGAAGCCAGCCCAGAAATCCCTTCCACTTCAGTTCTGTATCTGCTCAGAGATGTGATCTGTCCTGACCTGTGCTCAGGGAACAGCCTGAGTCTCAGACCTGCAGAGGTGTTAAAGGAGATAAAATTGCTCCTACCAGAATAATCCTTCCAAGCACTTCTCCCTCAGCTTAGAGGGAGAGGTGCATTAGAGATGATGACTGGAAATTTTGTTATTGCAGTTACTTAGGTGAGGGTTACTCACTACAACCATGCTCAGTACAAGTAGTGCTGGGCTGTGTAATGAGTTAATGGCCTAACAACTGCAGTGTCTTTAGATCTGCTGAATAAGTCACCTTTCTGTTTCTGCCATGGAGCTTTTGCCTTCAGGCTCAGCTAACAGTGCTTTCAGATAAGCACTTTTCCTTATGCAGCTGATGAAATAACAGAGGTTATTACATCTATTGAAAAAAGGCTTTTGAAACTCTGGATCAAAAAGTTTGCTGGTTTTTTTTTTTTTTTTTTTTTTTTTTTTTTACTGTTTTTGTCATGGTAGGTTCATGAGGTGCAAAGGGCACAAAATTTTGTTTTGCAATTCAAACCTGGCCATCTCCATTGAATTGGCAGGATAATTCCCAGCACCACAGCCCAGTCTTCTGCTGGGACTGGAGTGTAAATGTTTATGACAGATTGGATCCTGAGTTGAAAGCTTCAAGCAGTGTCCTCTCTGTCTTTAGAGAAAAGTATTTCAACAGCTGATTAGTGTCATTGTTAAAATTAGATACTTTATTTTTGTTGTGATTTTTTTGTCTAGCTTCTGCTCTTGGTTTCTCAATCTCACTTTGTCTCTGCTTAGATTGAATTAATTTGGTGTCAAATTTTCTCTGTAAACACTTTCAGACTGTGATGACAAACCTGTATTATAAACACATGTGTGTGCAGTGCCCCTTCATGAGTTGATAGTATTTTGAATAGCTGCACTTAAAATAATGAGGAGATAGTAGTGTGTTTATTTCTTATGCTTCCATTTAGTCTTGCTGACTCTTGTTGCTTTTATCCAAGTTCCTTTCAAACACATGCAGTATCATTGCTTAGCTTTCTGATTAGGGATGATGCTTAATTCTCATCAAATAAAAACCTACAGAGAATAAAGTGATTCTGGTAAAGTTTTCCTGCTGGTCTGTGCTGTCAGCAGGGAATTTGTTTGTGTTGATGGTGCATTTCTCACCTTCCAGACTGGCTGTTACACTTGTTAGTGTGAAGGCTGTCGATTCAACACAATTTCAGAGCACTCAGAAAGGTCAGGTGACTGTTTTAAACTGTCTGTAAGCTCCCTTTCAGCTTGGCCATCCTGAGACAGGAATGCCAGAGGTCAGCAGGATGGATCTCTCCTCCTCTCCCTGCCCTGAAAGGCTGTGGGCAGCAAATCCAAGCTGAACACCTAAAATAATGACAGGGCTGAGACGGGATGACCATGAATTTGCTCTGGGAATGCCAGCAGTCCCAGCTCATGGGTAGATGACAACCTGCTGTGTGATACTGAGTCTGTACTAAGGTCACTTTTTAAAGATGGAAAACCCCAAACAAACCCCCAAATCCCAGCCAACCTTCAGCCAAGCCTTCAAGCACACAAGCCTTGTTTTCAGAGCATTGCCTTGCCCAAGTCTTTGTGTCACCAGGGCTACAACAATACTACCACAGGAGTAGTTGGATGAGCTAAGAATAGCAGATTTCCTTGAGAAATGCTCTTGTTTATTTTGGTTTTCTATTTTTAAACAGTTGGAGCCTTAGCGACCTTTTTCTGAAGGGTCCTGGAAGAATTGCCTGGTCACAGAGTATTGTTGTAGTAAGGAGGGCAGTTGTGAACTGCCTTAATTCTCTGGCTTCTTCCTTGTGACCTGCAAGGTTTTACTGGCAAAATAATGGAAAAAAAAATAATGAACCCCACTGAACTTGTAGTGAGTACAAATGCCAGGAATGGAAACCCATGATTCTGGCTTGGCAGAATGATGCCCATCTTAGAAGATATATTTTTGCAAAGATTTGTCTGCTGGAAAACAGCAGTTATGTTCAGATTTTTTTTTTTTTTTGGGAGGAGTTGGTTTTAGGGATTTTTTTAAAGGTGTTTGGGTGTGGGGTTTTTTTTTTTTTTTTGAATGAAGGAAATGGACAGGAGTGAGAGGGGATGAATGGAGGGTAATTTCTTCTAAGGAGTCAGGGACAGAATGGTGATAGAGACTGAGAAAAGGGAGCAAGTCTGGAAGTAGAAGTGATTTAAATATCCTGAGTGAGGCAGTTAAAGCACAAGAGCTAAGAGGATCAAAGCTGTATGTTTTAGACAAAAGGAAGATACGTATTTGGATATTTTCTTGTTGTGGGTAAGCAGTGCCTGTTGGCTGTCTCACAGGAACACTGTAAGCAAGACAAAGCAGGGGAATTTTACTTTGAATAAAGCTTTAATTTAGTGCTACCCTTGCTCTTAGATGGACACAAAGTAAAATTACAGTCTGACTGAGATTCACAGTGCAACAGCCAACACACTTCTTACCCTGTGATTAAAAGAGAAAAGAAAAAACCAAAATGAAAAAGAAACAACCCTTCTTGGCAATCAAGAAGAAGTAAAAAGCCAAACTCTTTGTGTCAGAGGACCTGGTAATATCCACTGGCTCGAGAGCCCTGGCTGGTGGCTTGGCAAGTGCTGAAGGGAGAGCACTGCACACAGTGGGTGACAGAACAAGAGGACAGTCTTAAGCTGCACCAAGGGAAATACAGGCTGGATATGAGGAAAAAGATTTCTACAGAAAGAGTGATAAAGTTCTGGAATGTTCTGCCTGGGGAGGTGCCGGAGTCACCATCCCTGGGTGTGTTTAACAAAGCCTGGATGTGGCACTGGGTGCCAGGCTTTAGGTGAGGTATTTGGGCTGGGTTGGACTCGATGGTCTTGAAGGTCTCTTCCAACCCAGTAATTCTGTGATTCTGTTTTATCTGCTTGTCTCATTCATGAGCCTACCAGAGGGAATAATTGACACTGAAATAAACTCTAGTGGGGGCTAGATTTGTATCACCTGTTCATTCCACTGTGGAATGTGGATCCTGGCTGGGAAGCTGAAGCTTTTGCTAGATTTTAATTGCCTTTCCCTGCTGATCATATGGTACAGGTTGTTGGCTAATTAAGGGTGGTTTCCAAATCAGGGTTCTGCACACACAAAATACCCTGTTATTTTCTCATCTGTCTAGACAGGTCACCTAATCCAGTATTAAAATGCTGAAGCAGGAGGGAAAACATTTTCTTGGAGCTTTCGTGTGAAGAATTCATAGGAGCTTGCCAAAGCCAGGATTAGGAAAGCTGTGCTTAAAGAACTGAGCTAAACCCCTTCAATTTCTACTGGATAGAGATGGCAGAAAAGATGTTCCTTTACTGTGGCAATGGAAATACATGAATCAAAGTGTTACCAGGAGAATGAGAAGGGGAGAGGGTTGTAGAATGTCTGTGGGAGGGAATTTCCCCGTCTGTTCTGCCCTGGTGAGACCCCACCTGCAGAGCTGGGATCCCTAACATCAGAGGGATGTGGAGCTGCTGGAGTGAGTCTGGAGGAGGCCACAGAGATGCTCCAAGGGCTGGAGCCCCTCTGCTCTGGAGCCAGGCTGGGAGAGCTGGGGGTGCTCACCTGGAGAAGAGAAGGCTCCAGGGAGAGCTCAGAGCTTCCAGGGCCTAAAGGGGCCTTACAAAAAAGACAGAGGGCGACTTTCTACACAGGCAGACAGTGATAGGACAAGGAGGGAACAGTTTTAAACTAGAGAGATTGGACATTAGGATGAAGGTCTTACCTGTAAGGGTGGGGAGGCCCTGGCACAGGGTGCCCAGAGAAGCTGTGGCTGCCCCTGGATCCCTGGAAGTGTCCAAGGCCAGGTTGGACAGGGCTTGGAGCACCCTGGGCTAGTGGAAGCCTTCCCTGCCCATGGCAGGGGGTGGGAATGGGATGAGCTGGAAGGTCCCATCCGTCAGAATTGTGTGATCTACCTTCTGTTGGGCTGTGGCCGTTGGAAGCTGCTGCAGTGGCAGTTGGAACGGATGCAGGGCTGGCTGGGACAAGCTGCAGTGGCAGAATCAGAGTTTGCACACACTGTGCAAATCCCTCTTGCAGGTGAGTCCACACAAGGGTGGATTGAGCTGAAGCTGTTTCGGTTGAAACCAAACATTTTCAAAAGAGTTGTCAGAGCTCCAGTGGGACCACTCTCCTCTTCATACCACTGCCTAAATCCCTGCTGACTGCAGTCTGGTGTCAGCTCCCTTACAGAGTGGATATTGCTTGGTCAACATACATAAATTCCATAAAATCCTGGAGAAAAAGGGACTCTCCAGATGAAACTGCTGTTTGGTTTGTGCTTCATTAGTTCCTGTGATCATATACTGCAGTAGGCCAGCAGTGTTTTAAGTCGACCCTTCTGGTGATGGAAGAGAGGAGTAGGAATCTTTGTCAGTGGCCAGATGTTGGGAGAATTGAGGAAGAACTCAGAATGGGTATCCAGCAGCTTGGTAACAGGTAGAGGCAGCACACTACGAGCTCCTTGGATATCTCTGGGGAGGGAGGAGGGGGAGGCAAGGAATTGTGTGCGTGCTTTATCCAAAGCACTGGGCATCAGCTGATTCCAGGGCTGATAAATCCTGGGCTGTGTGTTTATCCTTTGCAAGTTGGGACTCATGTCAGCTCAGGTCTGGAGGGGTAGGAATCTCTGCACCCTGTTCTTTGTGCTCCTGAGGGCAGGAGTGAACCACCCAGAACCAGGTAAGTACGCGCTGGCTTTTGTGATTAAACACATCCCACACTGGTCATCTCTGATCAGGGTTGAACCTTAACCATGGGCTCAGGCCATGGTCCCACCTACTAAAATGATGTGATGGGACCTGAGAAATAAGGGTAGATAGCAGTAAAAAGGTGTCTTCTAGGAGTTTGCAAAGGAAATCAGGGTCCTGCTTGGAGGAGCAGTGGAACATATTGGCAGGTGGAGATTTGGGTAGATTTGCACTAGTCAGGACTGGTGTGGGTTTGAACCTCTCCTCATCTAAGCCTGAGGCTGACCCTGATGTGGCAGGACAGTGTTGGCTCCAAGGGCAGCATTTTGTGAAATTTTGGACTGGCCTTTGTTGACTTTCATCACTTGAAACATTTTCCTGTCTGTCCCATTTCTGTAATGGCTGGTTTGAGATCCGACCTCTTTGCTTTGAGCTAAATCCTCCTTACCTCCTCCCCTACTTAGAGGATCTGAAATTCAGGCTTTGTGGTTGCCACAGTGGCAAAGTGGAGCTTCATTGCTGGGTTGTGGAGCTTGTCAGCACTGGGGACGTGGTTCTCTTTGTTTTAGAAGTCTTCACCACAAAATTACCACTTTTGGAGGTTATATAAAAAGATGGGAGTTTGAAGGTCCTTTGACTTGTTTGGAAATAGTCTACATGGCATGAAAGGGTGGAGGTTTCTGGAGTTCTTGGTGCTCCAGGCTAAAAACTTGTTTTGCATCCCAGCTTGACCTCAGTTATCCTTTCTGTGCATCCCATGTTGAAGGCTGGGTCTAATTCACCAAGTTTTTCTTTTCCACTGGACTTCTTCATTTTCCATCCTTTTAACTGCAGAGGATAAAGCCGGATCTGAGCTCCCTGAACACACCTGTCCCATTCCTCCCACAGGTTCCTTAGAAAGAGAGCTTGGACGGCATGCAAAGTTGTGAAATATCTGCAGACAGCACGGATGATCCTCTTAGTAGTGGCCTACGGAGAAAGCGACAGCCTCGAATAGTCGTGATCGGTGCTGGGCTCGCGGGCCTGTCGGCAGCCAAGGCGCTCCTGGAAGGCGGATTCACGGATGTAACAGTCCTCGAGGCGACCGACCGCATCGGGGGCCGCGTGCAGAGCGTCCAGCTCGGTGAGAGCAGCGCCTGCAGAGGGCTGCTGCTGGGGTTTGTGTGGCCACCAGGTCAAATTAACCTCGCGAGCGGGGTTACGTGCGTGTGCGGGATGGTTTGAGGTGTGGCGGTGTCAGGAGTGTAAACATTTAAATCCTCGCGCGCCTCTCGGGGTGGTTCTGTGCTGCCTCGTGCCTCGGTTCCGACCCAGAGCTGCTGGGTCATTTCATGTGCTCCGTGAAATAAAAGGTTTGGGTGATTGTTTTCTCTCGCACAGGGAGAGCTCTGTGTAACAGGTCTGTGACTGAGTAACTGTATGCAGATGGTTTCCACTCAGGTTTTCCAGCTTGACTCTTTCCCAGGAGCAGCCAGTAAATCTCCAGGCTGTTGAAGGGCTGTTTTTCAGGGCTTAGAGCCCTTGGAAAGGGGAAACCCCGAGCTGTTCTGCTTCACAAACAACCCCATTCATTTCCCTAGAGCTAATTTACTGTGTAGGGCACTACCCACTGGGAATCAGGCTGCTGGAAAAACATCTTCAATATATCCCTTTATCCTGATTTTCAGCTTTTCCTACCTCTGCAGCCTCCTTTCTTAGTGTGTAATAAAGGTGCAGACTCTGGATATTTGCCAGGTCAATTAAAAAATCTCTACAGGCAAAACTCCTGGAACAAACATTGTCCTTTGCAGCACAGGAGTCACTGAAACTTTTCCTGGTATCCAGAAGGACATTGTCTCTCTCTTCTCTACAGGAGGCATAAAGCTCTCTGCTTTTCCTGAATTGCTTTCCTGATTTCAGTTAACTAATTCTGTTTCTGATCTCACTCTGGATATTACCTTTGCTCTCTTGCTGTCTTGCTTTCTTTTTATTTCTTAGATGCTTACATCACTTACTGTGTTTTAATTTATAAACTCACCACAGTAAATAAACACCAGCCTCCTGTGAACTTGCAGAAGGGAAACCAATGGAAGGCAGTAGGAAAAATCTAATCTCCAGGGGTTTGAGTAGGGCACTTTGCATTCTGCTGAGACTTGGCATAGAGGTTAGGATGGGAAGTGTGTCCTTTACTCACAATCCGCTGTGGTAAAAATATCCTGGATCATGCCTGTGAGAGGAGGGAAGTGTGAAAGAGCTGAAATCTTTGGGGAGCAACAGATCATTCTCCCAGTGCACCTGTGAAATAGTTTTGGTGTTTTAGTACGGAGGCTGATTCTCTTGTCATTGCCCACCTTCACCAGTAACTCACATCTTTGCCTTTGCTGGGAACCCACCTCCTCCTCATTAACACCTCTTACTAACAGGAGACTGGAGCAGGTGTTTCAGTCTACAGGCAGTCTCAGAGTTTGTAGATGTAACTGTTAGTTGCAGACCAGAGGCTGGCATCCAAAGTCTTGGTCTTTTATTAATTTTTTTAAAACTACAGACTGTCTTTCCTTACCTTCTGTGAGCTCTCAAGGTTGCCCTGTGTGGGCTGCAGTTCTCTGCCAAGGTGGATCCGTGTTCTGGCTCTGGCCTCTCCCCTGTCTGCACACTTGACTAAAGATCTGATTTAAATTTCAGCAGAGCTACAAATTAGGAAGAATTTCGTCCCTCTTAGGATGGGGAGGCCCTGGCACAGGGTGCCCAGAGAAGCTGTGGCTGCCCCTGGATCCCTGGAAGTGTCCAAGGCCAGGCTGGACAGGGCTTGGAGCAACCTGGGCTAGCGGAAGGTATCCCTGCCCATGGCGAGAGGTGGCAATGAGATGATCTTTAAGATCCTTCCAAACCCCAAACCATTCTGTGGCACTGTGGCACCTTCTCAGGGTTATATCTGAATCCTTCCCCCTCACTGAGCCATGTCTTGCAGGGGACAGTATTTTCCCTCAAGTGCACAGACTGTTGCTTCTCAGCCCAGGGGAGTAATTTGGATATTCAGAGGTTTGATTCTAGCACAGGTGAGGCAGAGGGTTTGTGTGTTTGTGCACTGTGTGTTTCCTGCACGTGACCTATAACATCTGTGTCCACTGCAGCTATTTCACAACAGGATACCCAAGAAATGGCCAGGCCTGCAAAGGGAATGCTATCCCTATCCAGGAGGCTTGATGCACAACCTGTGTTTCTCTGTTTTGTTTTGTTTTGTTTTGTTTTGTTTTGTTTTGTTTTTTTTGTTTTTTTTTTTGTTGTTGTATGGGGTGATTCATTCCAAGATTAATATTGAACCTCAAATCCTTTAAGGCCCTGAAAGTAAATTGGCTGTCTCTGTTTAAAAGAATTTTATTTAATTGTACACTTTTAAATAATTAATCATTTAACTTACACCTGGTAAGACTTGGCTTATCTGCTTGGTAATTATGATAGTGAGCATGAATATTACAGGCAAGAATTAGTTTTTAATTTGTTGGTATTTGATTATGTTCCACAGGAGAACTTGGAACACATCATCACTGTCACCAAGCACTAAGGCAGCAGCAGGACCTGCTGGCAAATTGTTTTCTTTAAAAGATCAGGTGTCTCAGCAGGATTGCTGTGCAGCAGAGCCCAGACTCCTGCCCTAGAGCAGGAGGCAGCATTCCTGCTGCTGCTTGGCATGGGCTGAGTTGCAGGAGGGTTGCATTAACCAGGGGACTGCCACTTGCAATATTGATGAGCTCTCTACCTTTGGCTGCCAGTGTTCAGCCATTTCCACCTGGCTGAGTGCTCTGGGATGTGTTGGAGTGGGTGGCACCTGAAATACTCACATCTGTGTGTTGGTGCTGCTCTCTGGAGCAGGTGCTGTGGTGTAGGAACCTCGTGCTGTGTTGCAGGTTTTGAAGGGCAGTCACTGACAGAAGGGCTGCTTGGAAAATGAGATCCATGGAGCTTCCCTCAGAGGCAGGGGCTGAGCCAGGGAACAGCATTGCTTGGAGCTTTCACCCTTTACACCTGACTGCAGCACAGCTCAGTGCTGCAGTGCCTCTCTGCCTGAGCATACATTTACATGTTAAACAGCAAACGATACCTGGGAACTGCACCATCCTTTCTTCATCAAGCAGGATCCTATTAATTACCCTGCTTAATCAGGCATTCCCACACTGCTGTGGGGATGCTGGGGGATGCCCAGCTCTGTCAGACTTTAAACCAGCTTTGGCCTTCTGAGAATCTGTCAAAATATGGGGGAAAGACATGACCCAAGCTTTTTTTTTAGTGCCTCCTTGCAGCTGCTGAGCATCCCCCTGTGCTCTCAGCCCAGTCTGGCAGTGCTGGATTTGGGGGGGATATAAAGCCCTGATGCAAATCAGATAGTTGTAAGGGATGGGGAGAGTGGGGCTGACCAAAGTCTTTGTGTTTTTCTAGCAGAGGGTACAGGTGATGAAAACAAAATGCTTTCGGTGTTCAGCCTGACAGTGCCTCTTTTTAAAGAACCTGATATATAAATCTCCAAAAGCATAAATAATAAAATACAGCCTCTTTACTCATTTGGGGAATGGAAATGCATGTTTTATTGCAGTTAATCTGAGGTGTATTTGTAAATAACAACCATTTTTAGCCACAGGACAAAGTTCAGTATTCAGGCCAATGTTGCAATCCACATTTTCCTGCATCTCCCTCCTGGCAACAGCCTTGGTGAGAGCTGGGAACTGAGAAGGGCTGAATTTCTCCTAAAGTATCAGAGGTGTGTCACTGTGAGGGAGCTTTATTGCAACATCCCATCCTTCTGGCAGTACCCAAACCTGTATCCCAAAGGACCAGTTTGAAGAATGCTGGCATTGTGTCTAACAGAGAAAACTCTCTTAAGGGATGTTCAAACATGCACTGTCCTTGGGCAATTCTGCTTTTGCACATTTTATTCAGGGTTGAGCGTGAGAAGCTTTCAGGGAACCAGGCTTCCCTAACCAGTTTGCTTGGCTTCCTCTCCTGCAGGGCATGCCACTTTTGAACTGGGAGCTACGTGGATTCATGGTTCACATGGAAACCCAGTCTATCATCTAGCAGAAGACAATGGTTTGCTTGAAGAGACCACAGACAGCGAGAGGAGCGTTGGGCGGATCAGTCTTTACTCCAAGAATGGGGTGGCTTATCACCTCACCAACAGCGGGCAGAGGATCCCGAAAGATGTGGTTGAAGAATTCAGTGATTTATACAACGAGGTTGGTGTCCAGCTGCTTTGTCAAGTGGTAGATTTGCCTGGAGCGCTGAGACCCCTTGGCAGTTAGAACATTCCAGGACAGAGGTAGAAAAACAGTGATGCCTTTAATTTCTTTGCAGAAAAAAATCGACGCTAAGTTTTCTCTCATCTGCTTCACTGCACCCCATTTGTCCCTGATGGGGGACTTAACTAATTTGTCCCTGATGTGGGATTAACTCTTTGTGGTGAGGAAGAACAATCTTTCCATGTTTGTCATCCATTTCATCACTTCCAGCAGTTATTTCTGGGGAGATCCAGTAATTTGCTGGAGAAGGTTGCTGCTTAATTAAAAGAGTAGAGGAGGGATCAAATTGCTAAACAAAGTAGAAGGCAAAACCTTAGCAACAACCAGCTAAATATTGTATCCCTGTGACTTTTTATTGGTTATAAATACTATGAAATGCTGTGTGGTATGCCAAAGTCAGTGCAGTTTCGTAGGAATTGTAGGTTTTTTTGCATCAGAGGGAAAGGAACATCTTTTCTGGGAGATTCAGACCAGCATGGACTTCAGTTGAAGGTTATTTGAACTCTTTTGCTTGCCAAAGTTAATTATAATTATTCCCCACGTTTTTTAATGTTGCTTGTGAAGTACATTTAGAGGGGTCAGTGCAGACTGTCTGGCCCTACAGGTAATGTGATATCTCAGTGGGTTGTAGAAAATGGAAGAAAATATGAGTGTTTTCATCAGGCTGTAGCCGTGCCTAAAACCTTCATATTTTCATCTGACAGCGAACTTCAGTATTTGACTCTTGGCTGAACACTCACTAGATTCAGGTTACTCTTGCATACTTTGTTTAAAAATATGTCTGGGAGCATTAGAAAAGTCACTGTAGCCTGTAAAGAATTATCAAGAATTGGGTGGGGAGCAGAAAAGGGGATTTTTTTTTCATTTGAAAAGGTTTTTGGCACTGTCCTGTGTTTCTGAACTGGAATCGGTGATGGGATGGCACAAAATCATTTCAGTTTTAGAGAGGAGTAGTAGGAATTTCAAAGAAATCTCATTGTGGGAAGGATTTGTCAACCTGTGGATAACGTCTTGAACAAATACAGCTATAATTCATCTGAACAATTTTTTTTTTTATTACTGGATTAAAAAAACGAATGAGAATTTTTCCAGGCAGGAAAAAAAGACAGGTGAGATGTGTGTGGAGGAAGATTAATAGCAACTGGGGCTAGGAAGAGTAAATGAAAATACTGCAGTGAGCAGCATTATTTATGTAAATGGAACGCTGCCAAACTGCATGCAGAGCTTGGTGATCATCCTGACTGGAAGATGATAGGAAAATCTCCAGCAAAGGGAGGGCAGACTCCAAAATAAGAAGTGAATACAAAGATGAGAGCCACTTAGCTTTGAGATAAACCCGGTAAGATAAAGGCCATAACAAGGTACCAGTGTTTTAGAAATGATTAATTTGGTAAAGCTACCCTTTCTTTTAAAGGGGAGAGAAAGGGGCAGCCAGTGACATGAGAGAACAGCACATTAAAAGTTAATCTTCTTTACACAACACCTAATTAGCTTATCATTGCCACAGGATATCTTTATCGCTAGGAGACAGAAAAGGCTTTCACATTTATGGCCTGTAAAAACGTCTGCAGCCACTCGTGGTGATAAAAAATAAGTAAGGGACAGCTGGAGCCAAGCAGGGGACATCACCAGCCCCTGAATTGCTCTTGCTGGGAGGGGCTTTCTCTGCCTTCCTCCAAAGCCTGCTGGAATTTCTTGCAGGAGCAGCTTGGTTTTGTTGAGCTGCCTGTCCCAGCCTCTTTGGGGTGCCAGGCTGGAGGATCTGTACTGATTTAAGATGTTTGGCTGTGGTTTATTCCCTGCTCTGCCTAGGAAAAGTGGGAATTCAGGCAAGCTGTGTGATCTCATAAAAATGCCCAGTTAAAATGGCTGTAGGAAATACAAGTGCCCTGGAGGGAGGGCAGCCAGGAGCATGTGCAGCAGGCGTGTGGCTTTGGGGACATTTTCCTCTGGCATAAAGTGCAGAGAGTGTTCCACACATGCTGAGTCTGGCAGGGGCATCTCTGGTTTGTGTTTTGAGGTGTCCCCCACTTCCTCAGCATTACTGAGAAAGTGGTGAGACCCTGGCACAGGCTGCCCAGAGAAAGCTGTGGCTGCCCCTGGATCCCTGGAAGTGTCCAAGGCCAGGTTGGATGTGGCTTGGATCAGTTTGGTCTAATGGAAGGTGTCCCTGCCCATGGCAGGGTGCTTGGAACAATACAGTCCTCAATGTCCCTTCCAACCCAAACCATTCTGTGATTCTGTGAGGGGGTTTTTGCATGTTCATTAGAGGTTATTTCATCTTTTTTTTTTGGCCAAAGTTCTGTCGCTTTAAGTGGTGGTGAAATGAACGCTGGGGAGGAACAGCAGGAATTTTCAGTTCTGCATCTCTGTATTTTTTAGGGAGGTAGGTGGGTTTTTTGAGTGGTTTTGTAAAAGCATTTTGAAAATGTCCAGGATAAAAAGTCATCTTGCAGATCACTAAATCCTGAGGTCAAGGTCCTCCCTTGTGTCATAGAAGCTCCCAGGCTTTCCTCAGGTTTTTATTAGCAATCCCACCATCATGTCATCTCATGCCTTCAGAGGAGGCTGAGATAGCAAAGGCTGTGACACACCCTGTCCTGAGTTGAAAAGAAAGAACCCCCCACAAAACAGCCAGCAACCCATGATGGATGCAAAGCCTAATCAGGGATGTAGGACTGGCATGAACAGTGGAAAATGTATTCCTGCATGAGCAGGGCTAAATTTGTCACCATTCCAAAGGCCTGCCCTCCGTGCACAGCCGGCTCGGTCCCCACGCACTCACACCCTGCCTGGCTTTCCCTGCAGCTGCTGCTGGGGCTCCAGCCTGTGCCTTCAGCTCTGCTTCTCCAGCTGGGTCTCTCTAGCTCTGGTTATTTTGTCATCTGGACACCAAATTCTAGGGAATTCAAAGTGCAGGGGGTCTCCCTTGTGTTTCACTGGGGCATGTGGAGTCTCTGAAACTGGATTTTAGCAAGGCGAGGTCTCTCTGTGCTGAATTTTCCTGGAGTGAAAGGCAAAGCACCCCTGTACCTCCAGAGCTTTGCCTCACTAATTCATCTGGAAAGTCCTTAGGCTTTTTGCAGGCACTTATCCAATCCTTTTTGGCTAGCTTCTTCTACCTCAATGCAAGTTTTGCTGCTTTTTTGTTTGCAATAGCCTGAATTTTTAATAGCTGTAGGGATGTCTCACAGAAGCCTTTATTTGGTTATGAGGAAGCGGAGCAGTCAGACTGCCTGAAGACTGCTCAGCTCTTCATTTCTCCAGCAGAAAGTTCCTCAGGAGAGGCTGTAGCCCTGCACTGGGGTCAGTCAGGATCTGCCATGAGCTTGTGACTGAGATGACCTGAATTCTCCTCGTGGAAGGAGAGCAATGCCTTCAAGGAAGGTCTCCAGTCCTGCAGAGCATCCACCTGGATTCTCAACCTTGCATTGCCAAGGGAAGTACCATGAGACAGGGCAGGACTTTTAGGATTGTCCTTCCAGACTGTGTGCTGTGTGGGGCTGGCACTGCTCAGGGTCACTGTCACTCCATTTGGTCAGTCTCCAAAAGGAAAGAGGCACCAGCACTGGGAGGTTCTCCAGGGTGTGATGCCCACATCATGTATTTGTAATCTTCCCACCTTCCTCTCCATTCCTTTTAGGATAATTGGGGGAATCTTGGGGCTGGGAGAGGATTTTGGCTCTTCTTGTTTATACCACATCTGCATGACTCTCAAGCAAATGACCAGAGTGGGATATCTGAGGGTGATGTCTGCACCTTTAGGGTCTGTGTGTGTGTCTGACTCCTCAGAAAATGTGAGCAGGGACAACTTATCTCAGAGTTGTTCCTCTGTCCCTGCTAAGTCCTCATTTTCCTTTCCAGAGAGGTATTTAAAGCCGATTTCCAGGTATTAGTGAAAAGTGGGAAGGAAGTGGTGAGCTGGACAGGTTAAATGCAGCTGAAAAATCCCAGTCCATCACCAGCCTGATTCAGGAAAAGTGCCTGCTTTTGCTTCAGCTTTTCAGCAAGGATGTGGTCCCTAAAGAGCTGCTTGCCAGGAACCCTCCCTTTAACAATCAGCTAATTAATGGCCTTGTTATCTCTCAGCTTTCTCCTGTGTGCTGCAACAGCTTCTGGGGGAGGGATGCAGCCAAAGAATGACAACGTTTTCCATCCTCCTCACCCCCACCCCGTGCTGGGCTTCCTGCCATCCCCAATTAAGCTCCAGTGCCTTGCCTTGCAGTTATCATGGAAAGCAGGACCAAAGAGCCACCGAGAGTCACCCTTCCCTCCCTGCCTCTATTGCACTGACAGATGTCTGGCCTGGGAACAGCACAGCCCTATCTCCATCGGGGCTTTTTACTGCACAGGGATTAAGTCACAGCAGTTTTTAAGCCAAGTGAGAAAAAGACAATGCTGGGCATCGTCACCGGCGCTGACAGGAAGGAGTGTGGATGGGGATGTGCTTTCCTGACCTCCTTCAGTGCAGAGAAATTGCTTTATTTAGCTTTGTTCTTCCTAACAAATTGCCTTTTCCTGTGGTGGAGGAGCACGTAGGTAGTAAATAAACATGTGGAGGAGGAAGCCTGTAGGTAACAGAGGGGACATCCCTGCTGGAATCCACGTTCCCTGCACAGATCCTGGTTGTGGGATGCCCCAAAGGTGGTCAGAAAGAAGAAAGAAGATGGAAGCTGAAGTGAAACTGTTTTAGGACTGTGGACATTCAATTAACTTGTTTTAATTTCTTATCTTCAACCCCTTCTGTCTTGCAGACCCAGGGAGCTGGGGTGGTTCAGCATGGGGAAGAGAAAGCTCCAGGGAGACCTTCCAGCACCTTCTAGTGCCTGAAGGGGCTCCAGGAGAGCTGGAGAGGGACTTTGGACAAGGGATGGAGTGACAGGACAAGGGAAATGGCTTCCCACTGCCAGAGGGCAGGGATGGATGGGATACTGGGAAGGAATTGTTCCCTGTGAGGGTGGTGAGGCCCTGGCACAGGGTGCCCAGAGAAGCTGTGGCTGCCCCTGGATCCCTGGAAATGTCCAAGGCCAGGTTGGACAGGGCTTGGAGCAGCCTGGGCTAGTGGAAGGTGTCTCTGCCCCTGGCAGGGAGTGGCACTGGATGGGCTTTAAGGTCCCTTCCAACCCAAAGCATTCCATGATTCTATGAATTCCCTGGAGGATTGTGTATAGGCCTTGGGAATGAGGGAAGGAAAACTGCTTAGAATGAATGGTTACTTGAGATGTTCTCTGTCTTTTACTTTTGTTTTTTCAGACATGCTTCCAGGGCCATTGGAAATTGGTCTTTTTCTGTCTCAACTCAGGGGAACTTTAGAGTGAGAAATGTTTAGGTCATCCTGCTGGGATGTGAGATTGCCAGTGGTAAGAGATGGGAGTTGATGCAGTCTGTCCTTTGGTTTTGCTCCCTGCTTGAATCAGGTGTGTGATAATAGAAAAGCAAAGGTTGTGTGGACTGTCTGTGGTGTAGCTCTCCTTGCTACTGGACATGGAGCTCTGGTTTGGATGCAGGGAGATTTTGAAGGGTTAACTAGAAAATTAGCAGAATCTTTCAGGTAATTCTTCTTGTTACCTTTCCCCAGGATCTTTGAGGGAAGGCCCATTTCTACTCTCTCAGGAACCCTGCTGCTGAAATGCTGAAATGATTGCAGGAGTATGTGTTTTCAGATATTACAAGTGCCTGTTACCAGTGACCCCAGGGGTGGTCCCATAGGAATGACAATGCTTTCCCAGATGGCAAGCCTGGACAATTCCAACTCCAGACAGCACAATTCTGCTCCTGCTTAATTGGAAATCTACCTTAAATGAGGTGTCCTAGTGAAGCTTTTCCATAGCTTCTTACACAGGATTTGTTTGCTGCTCATTTTCATTAAAACATACATTTTGAGCATCTTTTTCATTCATTTATTCTGACAATATATCTCTCAACGTAGCACCTGCTGTTGTTTCTCCTTTTGCTTCTTGCCTACAGTAGCTTTGCCTCCTGTTCTTCCTCAGATGGTTCAGCACCCCCAAGAATCATAGAATATCCTGAGTTGGAAGTGACTTAGGAGGATCATCAAGTTCAGCTCCTGGGCCTCCACAGGAAAACCCCCAAAATCACACCCTGTGTCTGAGGGTGTTGTCCAAATGCTTCTTGAACTTGAAAAGCGAGGAAATAACAGGAGAAATATGAAATCCTGATGTGATTAAACTTACCTGCTGTCTGATCAATGGCATGGCACCTCCAGGAAAGACTTCCCTTGATGGTTACAGCACAGAGAACTTGTGCCCTCCTGCTCTCCTCCCTGTGGGACAGTGAGAAATACAATGGTTAACAAAAACATAGTCAGGCTCACTTCTCCTGTGGGCCAAGGGGTGGCTGGGTTTTAGCAGGGCTTTGCTTGTCCTGTGAGTGTGTTATCTGCTTACAGAGCTCAATCAGCTTATGAAAGCCGAGCTGATTGTGCTGACGCAAGGTCTGTGCAGCCTGGACCTGCTGCAAGGGCTTGTGGCCTCAGAAATCCAGGGACCTGAGAACCAGGGGATGCTGGAACTGCCAGAGTTTCCTTTGCTGGAAGCCTTTGTTTCATACAGGGCGTTGGACCCCACCTTTCTTGTCTGGGAATCTCCTTGGAATGGCCGTGTCCCAGGCAGTGTCTGCAATTCTCTTCTGTCTATATCAGTCCCACTCATTTTCCTTGTGATTGGTTCTTCTCTGGTTTTATACTTTATTTCACTCCCCTGCCTTTTTTTCGTTCTTTCACTTATTTTCTTCAGTTTCCTCCTCATCCCTTACTTGTCAACTCAGCTTCCTCCATTCACTCACAGACCTCCTGTCTCTCAGTCCTACCATTGCAGTGTGTTTATCCTCCTCCCTTTCCTCTTCTTCCCTCTATTTTGCCTCCTCAAATTCACTTTATTCCTAAAACCCAAGATAAAATCAAGCTCTTGGGGAAAATTGGAGTGGGAAGAACATAAACCATAGTGGATTAGCCCTAGCAGCAGGGAATGGGAAGCTCCAGGAGCTTTTGAAGGCAAGGCTGCCACAGTTTTTTAGCAGCTTTGTACCAGATATTTACTGTAGACTTCAACTTCTTGACATATCCAAATCATCTGTCTTCAAAAAATGATCATAAACTGTACTCAAAACCATCTTTGACAGGAAAAACTCCCCAAGCAGGGATATGCCCTGTGCTTGTAAGGGTGTTGTGCACCCTGTGGCATGATGTGAATGAGAAGGGGACACATTGTGGACAAACAAGTCATTAATGGGATGTGTTGCATTTCTGAGAGGCATCTTTTGAAAGCTTTCCTGTGTTAAAAGATTCCTCTTAAGTTTTTTTTTTGTTTTTGTTTTTGGTTTTTTTTCCCTAGAAAGGAAGAGCCACGATGCAATTGCAGGCTCTTCTGGCAATATTGTAGACAGAAATACAAGTTTTTTCAGACAGCTGCAAGCAGAGGGCTGAGGTGGATGGTGTTTCCTTGCCTTTAAGTAGCTTGTATGGAAAACTAGGGTTAAGAAACATGAGGAATATCTTTAAAGAAGAATGATTTGTTACAAGGGATTTTTATTGTGACTCCTGGTGAGGGGCTCTAGAGATGTCACTGTTTTCCATGGATATCTACCTGTCCTGTGCTCAAGTAAAATGTGTGTGCATACAGAATTCCTTTGCTGTTTGTCACTTACTAATTTCATGGGACAACAGAAGAACTGTCAGATTTCGCCCTTTTCTGATCCAGAGATGGGGCAACTGAGAGGCATTTAAAAACCTTTTATTCCATTTTCAGTCTCATATGAAGGGTGAGACAATACAGATGTTATAATTCACACCATCACAATCAGGAGCCAACTATTTCCTAATTACAATAGATTATAAGCGTTTCTTGGCCTACCAGCTTTTGTCACATCATGCTGTAAAATGCCTTAAAGCCAATAATCTGAAATTACCCCTCATGGGTTCTATTACAATGCATCTTTCATAGTTCTATTTCTCCAAAGTATCTAGTCTTATTTGCAAGGTCATCTAACCACGATCCATTGTTTGTTTTAATTTGATTTGACAAATCTCTCAGTTTTTGAAGTTGCTTGTGGATGGACTCTGAATGGTCTGACCAGTTCATACAACACAGTCCTTCCAAATCCTCACAGCCATGCTCATGTACATGTGAAACTGAATTCACCCACTCTGGTGGATTGCTTCTAAATCATGGAGAGGGTGGAAGGGTTGGTTTCAGATTAGAGCAACCTGGGATTGCACCTGGGACACGGAGGTGGGAGAAGAGCTGGTGCTTTTTGTCAGATAGGAGGAAGGACGTGGGTTCTGCTGGGAGGAGGAGCTGATCTGAATGCGCTGGGTTGGGACGGGTGATCCTGCTGGGAATCCCATCCTTGTGTCCTGTCTCTGGCAGGTCTATAACCTGACTCAGGAGTTCTTCCAACGAGGTAAACCAGTCAATGCTGAGAGCCAGAACAGTGTGGGCGTTTTCACACGGGACGTCGTGCGCAAACGCGTCAAGGCCGACCCGGATGACACGGAGGCCGTCAAGAGGCTGAAACTGGCCATGATCCAGCAGTACCTGAAGGTATGTGTGCATATCATTGGGGTGTTTTGTTTTTGTTTAAACTAGGAGCAAACAAATCCTGAACCTCAGGCACCTGGCTGAGCCCTGCCCAGCCCTGGAAATTGCTTTCTGTGCTCTCTTGCAGTTTGTGTTTCTATTGACAACTTTCCCTCCTGATGCAGAGCCAAAGACGGTGGGCTGCAGGGAATAATGCCTTTACCATTTTTTTTCTTACCTTAAAACCCCAGTTGTCTTAATAGAAAAGGCTCTCCTAGGCCTTGTTAAATTTTCTGGTGTGATTTAGGTTTTTTTTGCTGCCTGAAGCTACTCTATTGTCAGATTCTTTTAGTAGTGTCTTATCTTGTGACTTACACCTGCACCCCCTGATCCTGCCTGAGTGTTTTTTACCTCTCAGAGACCAGAAGAAATGTAACTTTGATGCTAGTAATTTGTTGAAGAAATCCCCAGAAAGCATTTTGAAGGTTAAGCAATAAAATCCATGATAGATTGTATAAAACCAGCTTTCCACTTGGCTTCCATAGTTCCTTTTATCTCCTTGGTGCCTTGGCTAAATGAGTTCTCTGTAGGATGAGGACTTAATGCTGCATCAAGCACTCCACAAGTAAAGTGTATCAGTCATTTTTATTTCAATTAGAATGACTTAAAAGCTTCTGAAATGAGGCAGGGGGGGCAAGCAGCACTTTGTCATGTGTTCACTGTTTTCAGACAGGAAGCTAAACCAGAGAGGAGTAAAGACCTGAAGACTCTCACAGGAGATTTGAGATAAAGCTGAGGTTTGAACCCTGGTGTCCTGAGCCTGATATCTCAGCATCCTCACCCAAAACCTTTTATCACAGGGTGTCTCCACAGCTGCCACGTAAAGCTCAGTTACTTATTGTGTTACCCATATAGTAGCACCCATGCAGACAGGGTTAAGTCATTGGATACAGCTCTGGGTTTCCTGGTGGTTTTTCCTGTGCTTGCTCCAGGCTGCCACAGTCAGAGCTGTTTCTACAAGTCTTGCAAATCCCTTCTCATGCAAATACCTGAGAACAACAAAGCTTCTCATGCTTAAGACTATCAGATGACAGAGTGGGGATTAACCTGTCTTGGGTTAGAGTCTTGGTAGTTGCTTGTTTTTCCCCCCTGGCATTTTGCCTTCATGGCTGAAAGAATCAAACAGCCACCAGTGTTTAACTTGATAATGAGGAGTGTCCTGTTGGAGCATCCAGGAAGGATGAGGATCCTGCTGTGTGCCACGGGTTTTGTGTTGTGTGACCCTGGGGGAGGGCTGGGAAGTGCTTGGGTAGGGTGGAACCATAGCACAATCCACAGATGGGTCTTCACTCAGTCCCCACTGGAGTCACCAGGCTGTGACCAGGACAGGGAAGGCACCTGTTGGTCCCTGCAGTCACTGGAGCAGCCTGGGAACTGCTGGTACAACCCTGACTTGTTTGCTTTGTCCCAGCACAGAGATTCCTGCCCTGCACCAGGGTGCTCCACAGGAGACGGTCTAGGCTTGTTAGGTTTCCAAGCACAGTCATTTAAGTGTAGAAAGGCCTGGAAAATAGGTCAAAGGGTAAAGCAAGGAATTGTAATATTCCTTAAAATGCTTAGAGAATTACAGTGTGCAAGCGATTGGGACTTTGGTGATGTGAAGATTTTAAGATCACTGTGTCCCGTGCATCAGGATTATCATTAGAAGCTTATCACAAGACAGGCCAAACATCCTGCCTTTGTTCCAGGGATTGTTGGGAGCTGCAGCTATGCTTAATACTCCTGCAAACATTAACCAACAGGTTAATGGATCTAAAGCTTTGGTAATCACATCAAACACACGTGGCTCACATCTTGGCATTTCCCTTTTCCGTCTCCTTCAGTTCCTCCTGTGCTGGTCCTCTCACCTCTGGCAGATTGTTAGCTGGCTGATTGCTGACTGTTTGACAGCATGCTGAAAGCTGCAGACAGCAGAAATAGGTGCCAGAAGTTTTTCGTGGCTCCTCGTGGGAACATTTGTTAGCGTTGGAATGAGCCTCTGATTAACGCAGCTCCAGGTTCTGCTGTAGGAGCACCAGGCAGCAGGTCCCTGGCCACTGCAGAGGGTTTTAAAGGATAGAAAACAGAATTTTAACCCAGAATTGTGCAGAAGCAAAGACGTAGTGGAATTACAGATTCACAGAATGGTTTGGGTTGGATGGGACCTTAAAGACCATCCAGTTCCATCCCCTGCCATGGGCAGGGCACCTTCCACTATCCCAGGTTGCTCCAAGCCCCGTCCATCCTGACTTTGAAAACACTTCCAGGGCTGTGACAGCCACAGCTTCTCTGGGCAACCTGTGCCAGGGCCTCACCATCCTCACAAGGAAGAATTTATTCCTCATACCTAATTTAATTCTACCATCAGTTTAAAGCCATAATTCTTTCTCCTGTCACTCCATGGCCCTTTTCAAAATCCCTCTCCAGCTCTTTTGTAGCACCTTTAGGTACTGAAAGATGTCAGAAGGTCTCACCAGAGCTTTCTGTTCTCCAGGCTGAACAGCCCCAGCTCTCAGCTTGTCTCCAGATGAGAGGGGCTCCAGCCCTCTGGTCTCTGAACTCTGGATAATGCAACTCAGACTCTTTACCATGACAAAATGGTTTCTCTGGTTGCAAGAAAAGCTAAGGATTGATTTTGGCCAGATCCTATGGCCAAGCACTTCTTTACTAGCAAAACTAATCTGGTTTCAGAGTGGAATTCAGCGCTCTCATCTCATGCAGCTCCTCTGTGCCCTTGCAGAGCTGTGCTGTGGCTGAAGGAGTTGCTCTGTGGCAATGTTGCTTTTGTGTTGCTTTTCCTTAGGTAGAGAGTTGTGAGAGCAGCTCCCACAGCATGGATGAAGTCTCGCTGAGCGAATTTGGGGAATGGACCGAAATCCCCGGGGCTCATCACGTCATTCCTTGTGGTTTCATTAAAATCGTGGAGATTCTGGCCCGCTCCATTCCCAAGTCTGTCATTCAGCTCCGCAAGCCAGTCAAGTGCATCCACTGGAACCAGTCGGTCAGCAAGGAAATTGAGAGGGTGGCTGACCACAACAGTGACCTCCCCGAGGAGAACAAGGGCTCCAATGTCTTCGTAGAGTGTGAGGACTGTGAGTTCATCCCAGCTGACCACGTCATTGTGACCGTGTCCCTGGGAGTCTTGAAGAAGCGCCACGAGAGCCTGTTCCATCCCCGCCTGCCTGAGGAGAAGGTGATGGCCATTGAGAAACTGGGAATCAATACCACTGACAAGATCTTCCTGGAATTTGAAGAGCCTTTCTGGAGCTCTGAATGCAACAGCATCCAGTTTGTCTGGGAAGACGAGGCGGAGAGCGAGAGCTTGACTTATCCCGAGGAGCTGTGGTACAAGAAGATCTGCAGCTTTGATGTGCTGTACCCACCTGAGAGGTATGGCCACGTCCTCAGTGGCTGGATCTGTGGAGAAGAGGCTTTAATTATGGAGAAGTGTGATGATGAAACTGTGGCAGAAACCTGCACCGAAATGCTACGTAAATTTACAGGTCAGCAGTGCTCTGGTGGGAGAGGGAGCGGGGGGCTGGGGGATCCAATAACCACGAGGAAGGAAATGCTTTAAAGTAATTTTTAGTTCTTTGGCATTTTGTGTCCCTTTGAATGTGCGTGTGCTTCCAGCATAGCTCCTGCTTGGGTGTGCCTGAGAGCTATTTATACAGAGGGGCTGATAAACCAGCTCAGGAAGCGATGGGCAGAAGTGCTGGAGGATTCCACATCCTCTGCTTTATTGAATCACAAATAACTCTTCAGCAGCTGAAGCTGTCAGGCTCTGAGGGCTGATCTCAGCTGTGGAGAGCAGCACAGCCCCTTCAGAAATGGAACTTGTTTAGATCAGTCTGAGGTGTGGTTGAATCACACCTCGGACTTCCATTCAGTATCAACTCAATGGAAATCTTAACGGCCTAAATTTCAAAAAATTCATTGATCTTGACAGTTGCCATTTTCTCAGTGCATCACTGAAACCTTCCTGGACTCCACAGATTTCATGTTCACACATCACTTTAAGGGCAGCAGTTGGACTGAGGCAAATCTTAGGTGTATTGCACTGAGAAAATCCAAATGAAATCACTTAAAGCAATAATACTTGGATGCTGGGCTTTAGTTTGCCTACAGTCACTTCTCTAGAGGTCACACACCTTCCCAAGAAAAGGGGTTTTTATATCTGAGAGTCTTTGTCATCCTCTGATGGGAAACACTCTGCGAGTGCAGGAGTAAGGTAGTAACACTGAAAGAAATAGTGGTGGACTTAACAGCAGTTTTGAAATAAGGTTTTGAATTTACACAGAATTACAAGCAGTTATAAGAGCAGCATCCTCCAAGATTAGATATGGTTATGCTATTTTAGAGATGGCTCCTGTGATTAGATGATTTATATCTTCCTGCTAGCTGGTGTGAGCCCAATCTCAGCACTCAGTGGATTTCCAGCCTTACCTCTTGTCCATGGAGCTCCAGCTAATTTGCCTGGAGAAATTTGCCTTCACAAGTGCAGCTTTCCCCTGTCCTTACTGACCATTTGCTACCAAGAACATGGAGATCCAGAGAGTCACAGAATCACAGAATATCCTGAGTTGGAAGGGACCCATCGGGATCATCGTGTCCAGCTGCTGGCCCTGCACAGGACACTGCAACAATCCCTTTGTGCCTCAGAGCCTTGTCCAAATGCTTCTTGAGCTCAGACAGGCTTGCTGCTGTGACCATTCCTTGGGGAGCCTGTTCCAGCACCTCTGGGTGAAGAACTTTTCCCTGAAAGGGCCCTGGAATCTGAGGACTTCCTGCATAACTGACTACAGCTAAAAGAGGTTTTACCACTTCCTGTAGGAGCTGTAGGGTCGAGACTCTGGATTCAAAAGCTCTGATTCAGTGCCCAGGCCCTGCATCCTTGTTTCAGCTGTGCCTCCTGAGCTGGTGGTGTTGAGGGGTGTTGGGTGTCCCCATGTCCCGTGTCACATCTGTCCCTATGTGCCATCTTTCCCCTGACCCCAGCAGGGAACTGCTGCTCTACACAGGCTTAGCAGGAGGCTCTTCTCTCACAGGCCAAGTTGTTGCAGTGCTGAATCTACAAACAACCTTGTTTGTTGCAGCTTTTCTTGCTTAAGGCCTATTAAAAAAAAAAAAAATTCCAAGACCCACTTCGATTCATCAGTGGGAATTTGTCTCTTTGGGTCTGTTGTAGTTTGGGACGTGGTAGTTTGCTCTTCCTCTTCCTTCTTGGGCTTTTTCACAGTCACTGTTTGCATGTGTTGGATGTTCCTCTCCTCCCAGCATGGAAGTGTGTTGGCTCTGGGCCGTGGGTCTGTGCTGCAGTTGCTGTTCCAGCTGATGCTGCACCTGGTCACTGTCCATCAGGCTCTTCCACACAGCTAATCCCAGGTTCTCTCTCCCTGGAGAATTCCAGACTGGATTTACCAGGGCCTTGCCCTGCATTGAGCATTTTGTGCATCAGCTGAGAAGTGGCCTCACAGCTGCTCAGAACTGGGAGAGGGAAATCTGTTCTTGGAGCACCCATTACCCAACATGACCTGTTCCACTTTCTGCCCCCAATCCCCCTGTTGGTAGAAAACCTTTTCACAGCTCTTGCAGGATTCCCTGGCTAAGGGAGCTGGGTTTATCCTCTTTCCCTTGCTCCTGTTTTCCCTAGAGGTTCCCAGAAGGAGCAGTACCTCAGGGCTGATCTGGGCCAGCTGCCAGGCTGGCTGGAATAACAGAAGTGTGCTCAGCTCTCTGTGCACCTCCCTGCTGATCTGCTGATCTGTTCCAGGGGGAGTGTGAGAGGGGATTAGACCAGCAGCCCATGATACACCTACAGCCACTTCTGAGCATGGCTGCACTCCTCTGGTCCAATTAGCACCACCAGACCCAGCTTTGAAAGCCTTTCCCAACACTCAGGTTCACACAGGTCAGCTAACCAAGTTAGGAAACTAGTCCTGCCAGGATACTGACCTTCATGGAAACCCTGGATCTTCCATAAGGCAGCTCAGATCTTCCACACCTCACTTGGTGCTCTGTGACATCTTCTGAAGCAGCTTTTCTCTACTGAGTATAGAGGGAGCATTATATTCAGTTATGAAGCAGATACTTTGAGCCTTTTAATGTTTGCTTTTCCTTCTGTGGCTTTCATGTTCTGGGTATGAAGTGCCCCAAGCTCTTACCCTTCTGAGAAAGAATTCATGCATTACCAGACAGGTTCCCATCTTTCACTGTGTCTTCCCAGTCTGTTGCTTGTGGTGGCCTTTCCTTTGGCTTCAGAGTATGTCATACCAGTTTTAAGTTAAATCCATTCTTTTAGGCTCACACTGAGAATCTCTCTGAGAATTGACCTTGAATTTTCCTCTCAGGTTGGTGTTGGGGATTATCTGGCTTTGCTGTGAAAAGCTCTGAGGATTGTTCTAACCTAAGAACCATCAGCAATTACTGCTTTTCACAACTGGATGGTGAAAAGCAGTGTCCTCCAAATCTGATTAAATAGAATACCTCAGAGCAATTAAGAGCCTTGCTCTGCCTTCTTTGTTGGATAAGCTCCCACAGTTAGAAGCCAGAGGCTCCCTGCTGAAGGGATCACTGGAGCCTGTCAGGCTGCAGCTGGAGATGCCCTGAGTTTTCCTCCCTGACCCCCAGCTATTTCTCTGGAGGGGAACAGATCTGGTTTAGGTTCTGCATCACATCTCTCAGTCCCATGTGGGTGTCTGGGGTAGCCACTCTGGTGGTTGTAGTCACTGGTGTGGGGGCAGTACTGCCCTTGGTGCAATCTTGCATCCTGCTCTCAGGTAGGCAAATAAATTTGGGTGCCTTAATTGACTTGGTGAGTTGATTGTATGGTAATTCAATCAGCCCCATAACCAGTAAACCTCTGTATCCACACCAGGAGCTGAATAAAAATGGGATTGTGTGAGGCACAGGGAGTTGTCTTCCATAGCTTCACAAGTGGAAATCTGTGGCATGAAGATATGTGCCCTCCTGTTTTAGTGAAGGCCAACATCCTTTCTTTAGCCATTTAATCTCTCTTTGGATGGTGGAAACTTCTCAGTTTCCACATCTGTGTTGTTACTTTTATCTGTAGACAAAGGCATGTTTACCCTGTTAAAAGCAGAATGAGAAAGTCCAGTGAAGTATGTTCCTTGAAGTACTGTGGCTCTCAGTCTTTGTAGTTTCTGTCTTCAAACAACAGCTCAGAAAATAAAAGAAATAAAATCAGAGCTTGTGCTACGTGCTCCTGTCTGATCTTCAACCAAAATCCCCCTCTGGGTCTCCTGATTGTCCTCTTAGAAACCTGCTTGCATTAAAAGGTGCAGAAATGCAGAGTGCACTGTTTGGTCTTGCTGACATGGCCTGATGGGCTGGAGACCCTGGAAGGAGCTCATGGGTACGGATGTGGATATGGGAACATGGACCAGCTATGGAAGAGGCTCTACCAGGCCACTGCAGAGACTCCTTTCATTTGAAAACCCCACGTGTGCTGTTTTTGTGCAGTGCAGTGGGATGGGTGGCTGCCTTGGCCCTGCCTGGGGAGTGTTCTCTGACAGCTTCCATGGTGTGTTCTCCTGGGCTTTCCCACAGCCCTCAAAAATAAAACACGATAACTTATTTCCTTGACACATCTGAGAGCTCCCAGTTCTCAGACTCCCTTGGGCTTTCCACTTCCAGGCATTCCTGCTTTGAAGAGTCTTGCAGGAACATATTTTAGAGGCCTTTGTTATGCAAAGCTGTTACTCCTGAAACAACATTGCTTTGTAGGATGTGTTTTGTTTGTGGGATATATTTATTTGCTAGTCTGTGCCATATTTTGATCTGGGGCCTGGTTTTAAAGTGCTCACAGAGTACTCTGGGCAGGCCACCTCTGCTTTGGTCCAGCCCCTTATTCCATAGCTCTGGCTGACAGGATACTCCTGAAAGCAGAAGCTGAGCCAGGACCTGCTCTTGATTTTAAGGAATTGAAGGCACAGCTAAATAATCATTTATGAGAACTAAATAATGTAGTCCCTAATCAGTTTACATTTGGGCGTCTCCTTCTAAACTGGGGTGAAGAAAGCAGAGGAATTTGGGTTGTCTCATGGCAGGCTGAACATCTTGAGTTGTCACAGAGTCAGGGTCTGAAGCAGGCATAGGATGTGAACATCTCAAAACTCCTACTTTTTGTGCTGACAATCTTTTGGAATCACAGAATTACTTAAGTTGGAAAAGCCCTTTAAGATCATTGATCCCAACCATTCCCCCAGCACTGCCAAGGCCACCACTGACCCATGTCCCCAGGTGCCACATCCACATGGCTTTTAAACCTTTCCAGGGATGGTGACTCCATCACTGTCCTGGGCAGCTCTGCCAGGGCTGGACAACCCTTTCCATGAAGAATCATAAAATGGTTTGGTTTGGACCTTTAAGATAATCCAGTTCCAGTCCCCTTGCTGTGGAAGATTTAAACTCAGCCCAAGTAGCTGAACCTTGCCTGGATATGTGATGTTGCCTCAGGGGTGGATCTTGGCTCCTGCAGAGGGAATTTCTCTTCACTGGAATTCTCCATGTCCCCCTGCTCCTCTCCTGCCATGCCAGATATGATCATGGGGCTCCAACAAAAGCAGTGCCACTGAGATGGTCCAAAACCAGCCTAGCAAGAAGATCTCCAAAGTGTGCCTCTCCCTGTTTGTACCTGAGGCTCTTGTGCCACCAGCTGGTGGGCTGCAGTCCTGGCTCTCATGTTCTCCAAGGTCTTTGGGATGGGGACAGTGGCTGGTGATGACCTGTCATGGGTGCATTCTTCACCTCTAGGTCCTGCATCCTCTTAGCAGAGGAAATCCTACAGCCATCTAGAAATCCTACTTCCAGCCTCAAAAGCCTGCTTTCCATGCCTTGTGCATGAAATAAATAGGGTCTCCTGGATTTTAGCTTGATTTGGGGAGCAACTGTATGGGAAACTCTTGGAATGTGTTACAGGTTTTGAGAACTTTCTGACAGGTTTTTCAAAACCGCCACATAACAAAGATTTGCCTTCTTTCCTCTTTGGAGGCACATCTCTCTCACAAGGCTACCTAAACATCCAGTTTAGGCACTCAATTAAATACCTAAATTCAATTGGGCACTCAATTAAATACCTAAATTTTGGTGAGATCAATCATATGCTTGATTACCACCAGGCTCCCCACTGCAAATGTGACCAGAAGATGCTTTCTGTTTCCAAACCAGGCTGTGTCCAAGGTTCCCTGAAGCTCCCCAGTGTTTTAGGAACGTAAACATTTTAACGATCCTTTCCAAAACAAGTCACAGAATCATTTAAGTAGGAAAAGGCCTCCAAGGTCATGGAGTCCAACCTGTGACCAATCCCCACCTTGTCAAGCAGACCAGGGCACTTAGTGCCTCATCCAGTTGTTCCTTGGACACCTCCAGGTGTAGGGACTCCCCCTCCTCCCTGGGAAATGGAAGAGCTGAGATGAAAAGGGAGGCAATTTCTGTTACATAAATAGCAAAACTCAATAATGGAAAAGACATCTGGTTTGGGGGCTCTGCTAGGATGGATATTGAATAAATAAAATGGACTCCCTGTCACCCACACTTTGCTTAGGCACTGCCCTCTTCCCTCTTGGACACAGTCTGACTTTTTGCCTTCTGCTTTGCACCCAGGGAACCCAAACATTCCGAAACCTCGCCGGATCCTGCGGTCCTCCTGGGGCAGCAATCCCCACTTCCGTGGATCCTACTCCTACACCCAGGTTGGGTCTAGTGGGGCCGATGTGGAGAAACTGGCCAAACCTCTGCCTTATGCTGAGAGCTCCAAGGCTCCTGTGAGTATGGCCCAGCTGGGGTCTGGGGCAAGAAAAGTGATGGGACACTGGGCAGCAGGGTTTTGGGGAGGGAGGTTGAAAGAGAAAATCCCTGCTTTGGCCTCCAGTAGTGTGTTTCCCTGTGGGAAATGGATTTGTGGAGAATTCTCAGAGCTTAGCAGAAAGCTCACACAGTAAAAAAACATTATATGCTTACCCCTGACTATCAACTTGTACAACCTCCTATTTCTACAAGAGCTGTTAGCCCTCAGGGATTATAAAGTTTACAACTATAGCAAACAGATATTACCAAATACCCATCTTTTAGAAAATTCAAATATATTCATGTGTCTGTTAATACTTTTTCAAGTGCAGTTTTTGCTTCTACACCCACAGAAGAAACACCAATCATACTTACCAACATTTTCTTTGAGTGTACCCCAAGAAATAAAAACAGACAATAGCCCCACATACACAGCTCAAAAATTGACCACATTTTTAATAGAGTGTTCACCACACTTTTAGAATTCCCTATTCCCCACAAATCAAACAATTGTTGGAAAGACACACCACACTCTAAAACACCTCTCAGTTACCCCATCTCTAAGTCAAAAAAAAGCTAAATCCAACATTTCCCCTTTTTTTTTTTGTACAAATGATGCCTCTATGGACAAATGATGTGTGTAGGACTTTACCTCTTTAACGTTTGGAATGCCAGTGTCTCAGGGCTTCCCTCATCTCTCCCTGAATTTATCAAAAGCTGCTCATGTGTGTGACTTTTGGAATTGTGATATCTGCATTTAATGGCCATCAGCTCTATTGTCCAGTTCAGAGTTCATGTTTTAAAGATTATTATTATTATTATTATTATTATTATGACCCTGCTAATATCTAGGTCTTATTACCTAGAGGAAATTAGGAAATATTAGGAAATTAGTGCATATTAGGAAATCTTTCTGTGCTGGCAGTGCAGGCTGAGGGAGGCCCAGTCCTTGGCAGAGGATGATGAGTTTTCTGCCCAGACACTGCCTTTGCTTTCTGAATTTAGCAAGGAGAGCTGGAGCACACATGGAGGTGGTTACACAGCTCAGGAACACATTAAGCAAAACTCACCCCATCATTAGGGTTATGTGTCCAAATCCAAAGGCTGATGAAAACGCAGCCTTCAACCAGCTGCCCAGTCCATTTCCTCCACCAGAGCCTGGCCCCAGCAGAAATAATTTTATTCAGTGCAGAAATCTACTTAAGAAAACCCAGCAGGAGCTTTAGGAATCTTTCTGTGTAGTTCCCAGGGAAATCCTCCCAGAAATTCCTGCCTCAAATCCGAGTTGCAGTTCTAGCAAGCACCTCACTACTGGTATTAGAGATACAATGCTGTGTCTCACCCTCTGGGTTTTGAGACATAACTCTTATTCTTCTGAGAAAAATTCCCTTAATGCCTAAGAGGGTGAAGTGTAATTGAGGGGAGCAAAGGGAGGAGATGGTACAGAGCAGGTGCTCTGTGCCTCGTGCAGGTTTGTTGAGGGTTTTTGGAGCTGGCATCCTGTGGTGCATCTCGTGGGGGTTTTGAGAACCAGCACTCCAAAACAGATGAATGCCCCTGGATCCCTGGAAGTGTTCCAGGCCAGGCTGGACAGGGTTTGGGGCAACCTGGGCTAGAGAAAGGTGTCCCTGCCACAGCAGGGGGTGGCACTGAGTGACCTTTCAGGTCCCTTCCAACCCAAACCGTCCCGTGGGGGAGCGCACAGAAAGTTTGCCTCCTTTTAGCCTCCCACCTGCTTCCCAGTAAGTTGTGCTGATCTGTGCCCCTTGTGCTGTGCCCTGCAGCCCATGCAGGTGATGTTTTCGGGGGAGGCCACCCACAGGAAGTATTACTCCACGACCCACGGTGCTGTGCTCTCCGGGCAGAGGGAGGCTGCTCGGCTCATCGAGATGTACCAGGACCTGCTGCAGTGCCCGACCTGAGGGAGCCCTGCCTGAGCACCACCACCTCCCAAACCCTCCTGCAGGTGTGTGGAGAGGTTCTGTTTTATTTCAGTTCGCAGTAGAACAGCCTTTTATCTTTTCTATTAAAAAAAAATTAAAAAAATAAAAAGCCCTAATTGTTGAAAATGTTAGTCATCAATAGCTTCATTTCCATGTGCTGTGTTGTTAACAGGGAAGGGTGCTCCTTTTGGTCTGGTAAACTGTTTCTCTGTCATTTTAATTCTAATTTCACTTTTGGTGCCTATCATGTTTGTTTCTTTTTTCTTTCTGTATTGTAAGTGCCTTCTATACTAAAATAAATGTTGTAATAAAAAGACTGGGTGCTGTGGTACTTCCTGGACACTTGCTAGCTTCCAACTCTTTTATTCAACGTTACAAAAATAGGATTTTTTTCTCTTCCTATAAAATTTGGAGTAGGAGGAAAACAGGTTGAATATAGGTCAGAAACACATTACACAAATGGTGTTTGTATGGAAGAACCTCTCCAAACTGGAGATTTCCTCTGCCAGCAATACAATCCTGACCAAAGAGGTCTGGTTAGGGCAGAGCTGACAGCACTGTGGTCAGTGTGGTCCCTGCCCCCAGGCTGCCAGAGCTCATGGAGCATTTGGACAACGCTCTCAGCACAGGGTGGGATTCTTGGGATGCCCTGTGCAGGACCAGGAGTGGGATTTGAGGATTCTTGTGGGTCCTTCCCAACTCAGGATATTCTTCTGTTGCCTTACGCTTTAATTGTGTGTCCTCCAGTGTAACAGGAGCCCTTGCCCCATCCAAGCAGCCCCTGGACTGTGCAGATGTGTGTCACTAAGTCCAGATGTTAGTCACTCCTAAGGTTTTGTCTGGATCATGTGGAAATTGCCATCAGGACTGAGAAAAAACTTTTTTTAAATTTTTTTTTTTTACTTTCTCAGAGAGATAAATCGTGTTCTTTAAAGTCAAGTGAACACAATGTAGCCATCAGCATAGTTTAAAGATATCTAAACAGTTTCCAAAAATAAAAGTTTTCAGGGTGAAGACCATGGGCGTTCAGCCACTGCCTTATCTCCCTGCATTCCATTTCTCCATCTGCCTGGCTGCTGGCCAGAGCTTCATGTGAGGAGTAAGGGATGTGTCTGCTTTGGCATCTGCTGCCCCATGTGAAGCCTCCCTTCCCTCTGTGTGTGTGTGGGGTGGGAGTTATGTTGATAAATCACTTACAGAGGGGAGGAAAAGGGACAGAGAGAGGGAAAAATCCCCCTCCAGAGGGTGAGTCAGTGTGTCCCAAGATAAATGTCTGCAAGGAGGCACCAACTTTGTCTGGTTGTCTCCAAGCTCAGCTGAACTGTGCTGATTCCCTGCTGTAGTGTGGAGGTGGGATGCCTTCCTGGCTGCTGGAGAGCTGGGAGGGATGGTGGTATGTTGAATTTATTGCTGTTTTTCTCCCATTTTATCTCTTTTCCATGCTGTTACTGAGTTGAGAAGGAGTTGGGCTGCAGGAGGAGAGTGCAGCACACTTGATTGAAGAGAGATAAAAACTCTGTCCAGCTTCAATCACTCAGAGCTCAGCCTCAAGGAGCCAGAGCTGATTTCCCAGCAGCCAGATCTGTTGCAAAGTGGAATCTGAGGAGAAAACCCAGTCCTTTGGGCATATGAGGCACAGGAAAAAAAAAACCCCAAGGAGTTGCTTTTTATTAATTTAGGAAGAAATTCTCAGTGAAAGGGTGGTCAGACACTGGAAGAGGGTGCCCAGGGAGGTGGTGGAGTCCCCATCCCTGGAGGTGTCCAAGGAATGAATGGATGTGGCACTGAGTGCCCTGGTCTGGGTGACAAGGTGGGGGTCAGTCAAAGGCTGCACTTGATGACCTCGGATGTCTTTTCCAACCTAAGTGATTCTGTGATTCCTGTGGCTTCTTTATCATGGGACATCCAAGGAAAGCTGCTGTGCTGGTGGTCAGAGTTTCAGAGCTCCTTCTTCTGCTCTGTGCAGAGAGAATGCTGATGGTGTCTGGCTTTGCTGCCATCACTCACCAGTAATCCAGCCTTTAAAATGGTGCTCATGTTCCAGAGACACTAAATTTAGCAGCTGTTTACTAAGAGGTATTTAAAATTAGCAGCAAAGGCCACCCTGAGCATGTGACAAGGAGAGGTGGTGTCACCTCAGGGCTCTGTGATCTTCCACGCTGCTCTCCCTTCTCCAAGACCTGTGGCATCTTCATTCCAGCTGTGCCCACCAAGAACTCAGTGATGAAGGTTGGTGGAAAGCAGATGGGGGTGCTGGGGAGGTAAGAGGCATCTAATTACTTAATTAATTAGGCATTACTCCTCCTGGCTGGCTGTGTGGGCAGGTGGGAACAGCAGAGTGCTGTCAGAGGTGGGGCTCCAAACTCTCCTGGGTCATGGTGCCATGGAGGAATGGGCACGGCTGCCCCTGGCTGCCCCTTTCCTGGGTGATCCAGGAAAAATCATTCACAAAATTTTATTAAGAAAATTATTAAGAAAAATTTCATCATGGAAAGGCTTGTCCAACCCTCGCACAGGCTGCCCAGGGCAGTGGTGGTGTCCCTGTCCCTGGAGTGACTTAAAAGCCATGTGGATGTGGCAGTTGGGGACGTGGGTCAGTGATGGCCTTGGCAGTGCCGGGGAATGGTTGAACTCAATGGTCTCAGAATTTCCCAACCTCAACAATTCTGTGCTTCTGCTCCTTGAACTCGGTAGCAAGAAATGCTTTAAAAAAGAGGGTTTTTTTTACAAAAGTGGGTGCTCAGAGCCCCTCTTGCACCGGGAGAGTGGTGGAATTACAGGGCAGGTCCTGGCTTCTACCTTCACACCCCTCCTCGCCCAAATCCGTGGTGAGCAGAGACCCCCGTTAGTGTCACCGTGTGGCCAATCCCAGAATCACGGAATTAAGGTTGGAAGAGAGCTCCAAGCTCTCATCCAGCCTGGTTGGTGGCATGAAGCGACCTGTGGTTGTCCATGCACAGAGGGGACCACCCAGACTCATTTAAGGCCCCCAGCAGGATTTTCTGGCACAGGGCTGTGGATATTTGTGGTTATTTGCAGAGTTTAGCCCTTTCCCCCTGGCAGAAGTGTCCCAGGATCCATACTGGGCCCTGAACTGTGCAAGTGGGCACCAGCCAGGCTGGTCCAGGGGGTTCTGATTATAAAATAAAGGATGGGGCTTAGTACTTGGGGAATTCCCCTGGTGCTGATTTATTTGCAGACACAGACCCAGAGCAGAAAAGGAGACTGGGAGCCACTGGGAGATTCTGAGACAAACTCAGTGGAACAGCAGTGCTGGCAATGAGTGGGTGCTGGAACTGCAGGTGGTTAAAGTGATGGGAAGCGTGGGTTCTGGCTCTGCGCTTGGAAGGGTTGGATATTTTCTCCTCCTGGAGCTGCCCCTGAGGTGAGACCACTGAGTTGTCCGTGGCACAGGGTCTGGAGCACTTTCTGCAAACTGAGCACACCCCGGGAAAGGTGATTTTGTGCTGCCATCTCCTGGCACTAAAATATTCTCTAGAAATAGTAAGAATTGGACGCTTCCAGGAAATACCTGCAAAGTGACACGCGAGTGTGCGAAGGAAGAGCAGTGGGAGCCAGAGGGGTGAGCACAGATATGATCCTTTATCAGGGGGTTCTGTTTCCCTTCCTGGAAAGGGATATCCTGGAGTGCCTGAGATATCCCTGGAGTGCCGGCAGGAGCTGTGGAAGGTGGATGGAAGGAGCTGGACCATCTCCCAGCTCTCCGAGCCCACGTGTGTGAGGTTTTGGGCACCCTGCAGGCTCCCTGGGACACCCAGTGCCCAGCTGTGGCTCAGGAGCCTCCCATCCCCCAGGGAATTCGGGTGTTCCTTTGGAGAAATAACTGATTAATCAGGTCCTGTGTGAGGATCCAGCCTTGGTGTGGTGGATATGGAGGATTTCTGTGAGTTTCAGGGACGTAGAATCATGGAATGTTTTGGGCTGTTTAGGGCTCATCTCGTTCCACCCCCTGCCATGGGCAGGGCCACCTTCCGCTGGACAAACCACAAGGGGTGAGAAACTGGTGTGAAACTTCTCCAAAGGACTCCTGATACGACTACAACCTGATCCAGTGCAAAACCCCCTCCGAAATCCTTTTGTGAAGCACAGGGAGAGATTTCCCAACCCCAATTTTCCTGGTGGGTTCACAGCTGGTGGTGTGCTGTGAGTGCCTGTAAGATGAGTGACATAAGTGGGAGAACAGAAAAAAAAAAAAA
>VXAX01003553.1:325281-342538 GCA_013399835.1 Leptocoma aspasia
AAAGAGAGGAGAGGAGAGGAGAGGAGAGGAGAGGAGAGGAGAGGAGAGGAGTCCTTACCTTTCTTTTCAGGTTCCTCTGGGGCAGTGGCAGAAGCCTCAGCACATCATTTTCTCCTTTGCCAAACAGGTGCAATCTCTGGACAAGACTTAAAGCTCAGCAGGACTTGCCAAGTCAGGCAGAAAAACTTTTATTTTTAAGGGCAGACAGCATATTTTGGTACTTGAGCCTGACCTCCTGTATAAGCAGGGCAGGAGAGCAAATTTTTACATCCAACCCATTACTTTTCCCTCAGCCAGACCATGCATTGCAAATAATTCTCTCTTTTCTCCCAAGTTTTGCATTTCAACCCCGCTGCCCTCACATTTTGAGAAAATTTGCTCAGTTTGTTAATAACTCCCTGTGCTCATTTTGCTTTTAATTTTATTTTTTTTTTAAATTTCATCTCCCTGCCAGTGGATTTTCCATTCCTTTGCCTGCCGAAGGACAGTCCTGCTTCCCAGATCTCTCAGGAGCAGCACTGTGCCACAGCAAAGCTGATCATTTAGAGGCTGATTGCAGAAAGTGGAGACTGGAAATGAAAGTTACATCACGTCTCCTGGTACATTAATTGTGGGGTTTTTGAGCTCTTGACACGAGAGGGAACTTCTTGGGTTCTTTGGAGGCGGTTTTCTTGTGAGTTTTTGGCAAATGGTGAAAAACGAGCAAGACTTTGGATTTTCTCTGTTTTTGGTTTATTGGTTTTTATTTTTCTTATTTTGAAGTTGATACACTGTTTGTACACTAGATTTAGTGAATGAGAAATAAGGTACAAAATGGATACTAAGCACTCAAAGCTAAGGCTTTTTAAAGATATTTAATTTAATTGCTTTCTAACACGTACTTCATTTCTACTTTTCTACTAATAACTTTTATTAATTTATTTACATAGCACTTATGCTACTACTTTCTCTAATTAATAACTTTGTGTCACTAATACTACCGAAAATGGAGTAGAAGAAGAACAAGAAAGGGATGAGACAACGTTTAAAATTTTCTATTTTGTTTCTTATTTATTTTCATATTAAAATCTTAAAACTTTATATTTTTCACTTAGTGATAAACTATTACAGTTACTGTTATTTACTTTACACTTGTATGCTTGAACCAATTCTAAAGTTTTGGTAATTTTTTCCAGGGACAAAGGTTAAAAGCAGTGTCCAGCTGGGGACTAGGGCTCCCTAATACAGGTAGAGAAATATTTTCTGTACTCTAAGTTCCATCAATTAATCAGCCGGGGTGTGCTTATTCCTTTTCACAGGCAGTTTGTTGGCACAATTGTAGATATTCTCAGTTCTTCTGAAGAAAGAGCACAGATAATTTTCCCAGGCTTGGCCTGGGAAACTCAGGAAAGAATTATAAGCTATACTATTGTTACAAGAACATATTGTAAGTTTTTCTGTGTGTAGGTTTGTAGAAAAATCTTCTCATGAGAAAACATCTTTTTACTCTGTATAAGTTTATACACTGTATAAGTCTATATACTCTGTCTTTTTACTCTGTATAAGTTTTCTGTAAACAAAATATCTAGTGTGTGATTCAAAAACATTTTTAAATTCCTCTGCCTATCTCCTAGGAATGGGAGACAGAAGTTCTCTTTCAACCTATAAAGTAAAAAACTATTATCTCTCTAATATTGTAAACATTCTAACATTCTGGTACAGGGCAGTAAAGAAGAAGAATCTAAACTCTATACCTAAGCACATTATAACCCAAGTCCTCTAATTACAGAGTCATTTTAATAAATCATATTTAACCTTCTAAAATTATTGTCAAAAGTCTTTTGTTAATAAACAAACCACAGCAATATACTCTCACTATCTCCTCTTGCACCTGTTATTTACAATAGTTGTTTTCCTGAGTTTGTTACTCATAGTTCACAGATAGAGTGTGGGGTGCTTTCTCTAAGACCAATCAGGTCTTAACCTAGTGAGTTAATTGGATTTCTAATATTTGGGCTCTTATAATTCTTATAATAAAGCTTGTTCTCTGGCCTTCTGAACCTTGGAGTCTCTCATTCCCTTCCTGGCTCAACAACGACACACAATTTTTTGTCTTTGCTCAGTTTGAAAAGCTGGAGGTGGGATAAAAACCTGTTGTGCAACCAGAAATAGATGGCCAAGTCACAAAAATTGAAAAAGCCTAGTTTCTAATTCCTTGGGAGTGTGTTGTGGAGAAGAATAAAGCCCAATAATAATGAAGAAAGTCCAACCTGGCCTTGGACACTTCCAGGGATCCAGGGGCAGCCTCAGCTTCTCTGGGCACCCTGTGCCAGGGCCTCACCACCCTCACAGGGAACGATTTCTTCCTAATATTCAATCTAAACCTGCCCTCTTTACTGCCATTCCCCTGGTTCTGTCACCATACCTACTCATCTAAAAAGTTGCTCTCCCTCTTTTTCACAAGCTCCTTAAAAAAAAAAAGGTGAGAGCAAACCCGTGGAACAGCACAGAATATGGAATTATGCAGCTCACAGGAGCCTCAGAAGTCTCCAGCTCCATCCTGCCTGGAATGCCACCCATGATAAATATTTGCCTGGACTCCAGTGGTGGAGAATCCACATCCCAGCTGGGCAAGTGATTTCAGCAATGGAATACAGAGCACACTATTGATTTCTGCATCACTTGGGTGGTGATTCAGCAGCTGCACTGAACACATGGAATTTTGGGTGGTCTGACACAGGCCCATGAGTGCTTTGGCAAAGAGAGCACAGAGAGAGTGTTAGAGGGATAAATTCTATTTATCTGTGTTTATATGCAGATCTGAGTAGACATCTCTATGAATACAAATACATGAATATACACCTATCTAAAACCACATTTATACCCTGTCAGCCCCTCTCCCCTGTCCCCTAAAGCTTTAAGAAGCAGCATTTAAGCTTAAAACTCTGAAACAGCTGAGAAATGAGAGCCCCACAGCAATCAAAGTGAAATTGGATTTGCACCGTGAATCATCTGCTGAAGACTGCAGTAATAAACAGGCATAAAACAATGGCAATTTACTCACATATTAACAACTCTGCTGTCAAGGCAGCAAACCTTTTAAACCCATAAAACCACCTTGCTGTGAGAAAAACAGGGCTCCCTGTTACCCAAGAGCATTCCCTTTTCCCAAGGATGTGTGGAGAAATTCCAATTTCCAGCTTGCAAATGAGGAAGAGCTCTTGGGACACGTCGGCCTAAGTTAAGTTTGGCTTTTTGTTCCTGTTGGTGTTTAGGGCTTTTGGGGGTCTTTTCTTGTGTTCCTGTCGGTTTTGTGAATTTCAAAGACCTCCTGCAGACTTTGGGAATGGGAAGTCTCCACTGACAAGGTGAAAGACCACGGTGTTCCTTTCCTAATGATCTCAGCTGAACCCTTCTGGCCACGGATGGGGCTAAGATTTGGAACCTTCTCTTTCCAAAAACACTCTCCTGCCACAGCTGAGCTTAAACTCCTGATCCATCTGTTGTTCTGTCAGGTTTTAAATTAACCATGGATGTGCCAGGGGAGAGCAGAGGGATTTGAACAGGCAGTGCTGCTGCCACTTAATTATGATCACATTTCAGTGAGATTTATCAATCATCTATTTTTTTTTTTCTCATCCAGAAAGCAGCAGCTGTGGAGGAAAGAAGAGTAAATTTTCAGCACAGGAGCTGGATCAGGTCTTGATTCTTTGTGGAAACCCAAAATGCTTTCTTTCAGGGAGATTTTTAGCCATGGTGAGCTGGACTAAAATGGGCTGAGTCCCTCCTTGCCTCAGTCTTTTTGAAGGCAAAGGAGAGAAGTGAAGAAAGTCCAGCAACCTCCAAACTGTGTGAAATGTCCTGCTCAAGGCTGTATTATAAAAAGTTAAACTGGAGATCTGGGCACAAGAAATGCCAGGTAATGTTCTCAGACAGTGCATAAAACCTATTTTTGATGCCTACACCCTTCCCTCAAACCCCAAGACATCTGTTATCCACCAGCACTGCACACAGGAAATCTTTAAATTTGGGCAAGTTTGGTTTATTGAACTGAACATTTTTGCTATAAACCTTTTTTTTTAATGGCCTCCTGGGACCTCAGTGTAATTTACACTCTCTGATTTGTCCTTCCCAGCCTTTTGGCAGGACTCTGTGTCCTGGGATGTCACAGGGGCTGTCCTGGGATGTCACAGGGGCTGGGTGGTGTGGTCCATCCTGATCTGGCTTTTGGTGATGAGTTCAACCACAGTAAAGATCCTGTGTCCTCTTTTCCCAAGAGAAAAGGAGGGCTCAGAATTTCAGTTTCTCTTTGTTCTTTGCCCAAAATTTACTTACCTAACTCCCAGCCCAGGTCCTTCTGCCATGACCCTGAGCCAGTTTTGCACATCAGGTTTTCTGTCCAATTTCCTGACGTGTGCAGATGTCTTGGATAGCCTAGAATGGCTCAAATGGCATGAAATGCCCATATTCAATCCAGAATTAATTATTTTTTTTCTCTAATGGAATTTAAACATGTCTCATACACGGGCAGCTCATTGGAATGGAGAGGTTTTAATCCATGAGCTGAATCCCACAGAAGGCACCATAAAAAAAAAAAACCCAAACCTATTTTTTAGTGACCTTGGTGTCACTCTGTGTGTTATGAGTCTCCAGGGAGGGACCCTTAGAGGTCTGAAAATGCAAAAAAGAAATGGAAACCTTCACACAGGATGGCTGAAATTTCTTGGGAAACCTCTGGGGCAGCTCCCAGTCCCAGATACAATCCCTGTCCTGCAAAAAGATTGTAAAAGTCAGTTTATTGAGGGGATGGTTTTCAATTTCTGAGTGGCAAAAGAAATTTCCCAGCAGGAACTGGCACAAAGGGATGGCAAAATCTTTTGACCTTGATGACTTGATGTCCATTTGGGACTAAACTTGGGTTTTCCTTTTTTTTTTCCTCTTTTTTGCCTATGGGCAGGGAAATGCAGGGTGCAATTTTGGCATGGATGGGCTGCCAGTGTGCAGAGGGAAGGGACACAAAGAGGGCTGGACTTCCCAGAGCCTGGGTTATTCTGAGTCCCCTCTCTGACCGCGAGAAATCCAGAAGGAATAGAGGGAAAGAAAAAGCCAACAGTGAAATATCCCTTGAAATATCCTCCCAGCTGACAGCAATTGCTGCCTCAGGGATTTCTCAGCTCAGAGATCATATAAACGTTTCCAACTGCCCTTGATGGGTTTATCTGTCACCTAATTGCTGCTCTAACCCCCACAGGCAGATGCAGTATCTCGTGGTGATGAGTTCAAAAATGAAGAATTACGTGGCTCGGTTCATTTTGATAATTGGGTTTGATGTCACTTAGTTCTTGTGCCACGAGAGGCAGTGAACACTCATTCACTGCTTGTCTTGTCCCCAGCACTCCTGGTTTTACAGACCTGAATTCTCAGCCATCAGAGTGCCATTTGATTTAAATGTTCCTTGGATGTGACTTTGGACCCTTCTAAGCCCATTCCACCCTTTTTGAACTGAATAATCACAAAAGCAAATTACACATATTCAGAGGTGCAAAGATATTTCCAAGGTCATTCTCAATCCCTCCCATTCCCCATTCCTTCCCCCAAATTCCCCAAAATAATTTTCACCTCTGACTGCTATCAAGTATTGATCCAGTGTTTTCATGTTAGATCTCCTTTTGATTTTCACTTTTCCCTTTCCCTTTCCAGTCTGATATGCATCACATAGATAAGAATCCCAGGATGGTTTGGGTGGGAAGGGACCTTAAAGACCATCTCGTTCCACCCACTGCCATGAGCAGGGACACCTCTCACTATCCCAGGTGGCTCCAAGCCCCGTCCAGCCTGGCCTTGGACATTTCCAGGGATCCAGGGGCAGCCACAGCTTCTCTGGGCACCCTGTGCCTCACCAGAAGGCCTGGGAAGAATTTTTTCCTAATATCTAATTTAATCCTGCTCTCTAGATGTGGCTGGTGCAATCCCTTCATGCCTGTGTGTCAAAAAACTGAGTCTCCTCTCCTGAGTTGCTTTTGTCATTAATTCCTCCAAGTGGGAAAGATTTTCCTTGTGAAATTGCAAAAAAATGTCTTAGAGACAAGAGTGGATAATTTTCAGGTTTTTCTTCCTCCCTCCTTCATCCCCTATAACCCTTGTTTTAAAAATCAGACACAGCAACAATTCACAGCAACGTTTTAGACAGGTTTGTGCATGTATTTGGTACAAACAAACAAAAATAATGTGCATTCTGTTTCATAGAGCTTACATCAATCTGGCAGAACCTGAAACACAAAAACAGAAATACTCCGGCTAATAAATACATCTGGGGATGAAAAATAAAAATCTATACATAAAAAATTCCAATGTTCTGCTAAAGAAAATGTACACTTATATACACGCTGTAAACAATAGTAATGCAACCCAGCTGCAGCCCAGCTCAGGCTGACAGGGACCTTCCTTCCTTCCCTCATGGATTTGGGAGAGTCCAGTGACACAAAAAATTCATTTTCCACCCCAAACTCTTGGTTCCTTGAAGCAGTAAGGTCTGACAATGCAATTGTGACTCGGAGCCAGTGCAATGAGGTGGGATCTGATGGACAACTGAGGTGCAGGTGCTTTGGGAAATAGCCTGCCTGCAAAATTTGCTGGGACAGGGCCATTCCCTCAGCTGGCCACACCCTTGTGGATCCAAGGAAATCGGATCCAAGGAAATCCCAAGTGGGATCGGTCATGTGTGTGGACCTGAAAGTCTGAGCCCGTTTTTCCAAACTTGGGAGAGCTTGGAAATTTAGGGATTCAAGGAGAAATGCTCAATTCCAGACACTCAGGTCGTATTTCATACAAGATTTTCCTTCCTCCCTGCCAGCAAAGACAGCCCTGTCTCCTGTAAATGAAGCTCTGCATGAGCAGCCTCAGAGTCCAGTCCTGGCACTGCTTCTGATGCAAGATGCCAAATGAAAGTGAGGTGAAAACCAAGTATTTTGCCTGAATGCAGCACAGCAGAGCTCAAGGCTTTCCTCCAGCACCTTCCAGGGCATCTCCTGGGGCCAGATCAAATACAGTGAGTAACTGAGCCAGAATTTGGGCATTTATATGTGTGTGTGTGTGTCATGTGTGTGCTTAAAGAGACTTTATTTTCTCCCTTGTAGGTCTGTAAAGACTTGGAATGGAGAGGCAGCAAACCTCCAGACTAATCCTTTTTTTCCTTCTCGAAAAGTTTTCAAGGGGCTGGAGGCTGTAAATATAAGTATTTCAGTACTGGGAAGGAAATAAAAAAAAGAAAAAGTATATTGAAAAGATCAGGGAGGAGTGTAAGCAGTAATACCAGCTCATTTATGGGAATGCACTGCTTGCCAGCATTTCCTAAATCTTCATTTATAGAGGGATGTTTGCCCATTTGTAGGAGAATGCCTGGTATTTTGGGAATGACACATTCCTGTAAACACAGTGAAGTGTGTATGTCTGTCTGTCTGCTCACGGGTGCACTCATGGACTGTCCTCTCCCTGGTCCCTTGTCTGCCACATCCTCAGTGCCTCCCATCAGGATCCCAAAAACACCCAAGAAACCAGTGGCAGCTGCAGCCCTCACACTAAAAAAATGACTTTTTGTGTCACCCCATCATCACTGTAAGGTCTCCCTTCCCTACAAAGCCAAACAAACAGGGGGAAAAAAAATATATTTCTTCACAGAAGTTCCCATGGGGTGTTGGGAAGTCCCCTGCTTTGGTAGGGCAGAGCTGGCAATCTCAGGCTGGTTTTGCAGATGCTGGAGAACATGCAGGTGGTTGTGAGTTCAGTGTAAGTGCTGGGATTTGCTGCTGGGAGGAAAATATCTGGACAAAATCTGCTGGTATTTGTGCAATAATTGGTCCAGTTTGTTCTGCATCAAGTAAAGGGTGTGGAGACAGGGCCAACTCCAGATATCTTGTCTCAATACGTGCTGCACAAAAGAGTAAAAAAATAAAAAAGTCCAACTTCCCTCCTGTTTTGTTTTCCTTTAAAGCAAATCAGGACATCAGAAAAAAAGGTGACATCCTCCTTGCTGTGCCTGGGAGCCTTTCACCTCCTTTGGCAGCCACCCTTAGTGGGATGAGCTGGATGTGCTGCAGGCACTTCCATGAAAGGCTCCTCGAGGGACATTGCTGATGTGGAGCAGTTTCCACCCAGGACACGTTCAGCGCCATGTTTCCACCCCTCAGGACTCCACATTCCTGTTCTTTAGTTCCCTGGCTTGAGGCACTTCCCCTCAGCTCCATCCTCTGCCTCCATCACCTACGTGTCTCCTGCTCATGGCTTAACCTGGTGGTCGCTCCTTGGGGCTCATTTTCTGAAATTTGATTAAACCACTCTGAATTTTGAAACCAGTGCCTGCAATCCACGGCCAAGTAGAGTTTGGGTGACCATTTCCTGAGCTGCCTGGTCAAGGTGGGCTTGCCATGGCTTCAAGTCCTTGAGTTTCCTGGAGGAGGCCGTGGTGCCCTCCTGAGGGGTGATCACACTCTGGGACTGTGAGCAGGGAGAAAAATCCACTTTAATTGTCATTACTTTTGACAGAACCACGGCAATTGTTGGCAGCCACCAAAAGTTTGATGTATCAAGCATGTGGGAAGCCCCCTGGGAGAAGGATCATGAGTGTGACCCTGGCTGGGGAGAAGATCCCTCTGCTTTAGGGAGCTCCAAATTCACCTCAGCTCCACTTCAGCTTGGACTCTCTGGGCAGGAGAAATGCAAACTTCCAAACTCAGCCATCCCACCCTTCCTGAGCTGCAGCACAGGCTGGCTGAGGACCCACATGACAGAATCACCAAAATCATTATGGTTGGAAAAGACCTCTTGGATCATGGAACCCAGCCACTAACCCAGCAGCACCATTAAACCATCTCCTCAAGGGCCACATTCGCACGTCTTTTGAGCACTTCCAGGGATGGTGACTCCACCACTGCCCTGGGAAGCCTGGCTCAGTGCCTGACCACCCTTTGAGTGAAGAAATTCTTCCTAATATCCAGCCTAAATCTTCCCTGGCACAACTGGAGGCCATTTCCTGTTGTCCTGAGTGAAGCCCCTGGGATGCATTTTTATCCTGCATTTTTTGAGAAAAAACTAGAGCAAAGAAAGGGACAGGAAAGTCTGGGGATGACTGACACCAAAAGGAGCTGGTTTCTCTGTGTCACAGAGGGATGATCACTAAAGCAAGGCGGGTTGCAAGTGTTCCACTGGAAAGTGAAATGTGAAATGCTTCACAGGGTGGAATTAGAGGAGAGAGACCTGCACACCCCCTGGCAACAGTGCACACGTCTGGAATACTCCTCTGGCCTAAAACCAGGTGATGTGGAAGGGCCAAAGCTGTGGCCACTGCAGAGATGATGACTGAGAGCTGGGATCCCTCCACCTTGCTTCGGAATACCCCAGTCTGCTCTCCCTCCAAAGCCAAGGCCTGGATGTCCTGTTCAGGACCTATGAGCTCCCAACCCACCCACAGAAAGGATCAGCTGCCAGCTACTGCTTGGCAGTGTCCTTCCTGGATGCTGCCTCTGGATGGAGACGTGACCACATGTACTAAGGCAGGGTTGGCAACTTTTGGGATTCAATCTTTCCATCAGATTTCACTGTGGTGTTTTTAAGGCAAAGGAGACATCCTGGTTTCCCTTAATTGCACAGCTTCTTCCAAAGCCAAAGACAGCCATCCACCAGAGGAGACAGCTCTTGCCCTAAGGTCATATCCACACCTTCTCCTCCTGCTGTGACTTGTTAGAATGGGATATGCCATTGGCTCTAATTTGAGGAACCCATAATCCCACGGAAGGGGCCGAGCTCCGTGTGGGGGATGCTTGGACAACCTTTGGGCAACTGCATTTAATACCTGATCGCTGCTTCCAGCCTGCCTGACAGACCCACAGGTGGTATCCCTCTGTGTTTCTGCTGGATACCTCTAAAGAAACCATCGACAGCTGCCCCAGAGGCTTCAAATATCTGTTTCTCTCAGCCCACAGCAGTCTGTTAAGTCGTGGGTTTGGTAGTCGATGGTTTCTGTGAAATCATGAGGGATCCCGATAGAAACAGACTCCACCTCTGTCTTGTAGGTGGCTGTCGCCCCCCCTTTGCTGGAGCCACCCCGGATTTTGTTAGAAAGGCTGTTCATCTTCTCCTTCAGCTGGGTGGATGCTGGTTTCTGGAAAGGAGTGAGCATCTTCCAGCCCTTGAAGCTGAGCGTTCGCCTCTTACTGGCTCTCTCCTGGAAGGAGGAGTTAAATATGAAGGAGCTGTTCAGGGTGTTAATCCTGGGCCTTAGGTCTGTCTCTGAGTCCTGCACCGAGCTGTTGATGGAGGCCCCTCTCCAGTGGTGGTCGTAGACCCTCCAGAGGGGCCGGCGGCGCCGCCGGCACTGGCACTTGAGCAGCCGGATGAACGCGCGCTTGAACTCCTTGCTGGAGCAGGGGTAGATGATGGGGTTCACGCAGCTGTTGAAGTATCCCAGCCAGAAGATGATCTTGAAGACGATTTCCGAGGGCTTCAGGGACGGGAAGAAGGAGCCTTGGGAGAGATTGGAAGGGATATGGTTAGAGGAAGTGGAAGGATGTGGCAGAGTCAGGCGATAAGGGTGGTGGTCAGCCCAGTCTGGAAGAGGTGAGATGTGTAGAAAAGGCTGATGGTGGTGGTGGTGGTGGTGGTGAGACCCTGGAACATGTTTCCCAGAGAAATTGTGTCTCCTCACCCTGGAACTGTCCGAGGCCAAGCTGGATAGGATTTGGAGCAACCTGGCCTAGTGGAATGTGACTTCCAGGTAATTTACTGCCTCCAGACTTACAGACTTCAGCATAAAAGTATGGCCACAGCTCTGTCACCTGCACTGAGAGAAGAGCAACACCCCTTCACCTCCTCCTCTCATGTATTTTGGGTCATCAGTGTCACACACTCTCTGCTCAGATTCTGTGGGGGTGCTAAGGGGGGCTGTTAAAGTGGGCTCAGACAATATCCAGTGCCCCAAAGCTTGTCCTTGCTACTTTAAAACACTTTTGTTCACCCAGTCCCTCCTTAGGTTTTTGCAGAGTTTCCCAGTGGTTTTCTCAGTGAAAAAGCTGGATCTATATTTCTTTTGAGCCAGAAGATGTCAGTGTTGCTCCCACATGGCCTCAGAACAGCACTCCCCACTTGGATTCTGAAATAACTTTCTGACTCAGCCTTAATTTCTTTTAATTTTAGCTTCAGATGACAAATCATGCCACCATGTGACTGAGCGTTAATTTGTATTCTAGTAAATAACATTAACTCCAGATATCATTATTGTTTTCCCCTGCGCTCCTAAGCCTGATGTCAAAACAGTAAAACAGGTGCCAGGAGCCAGAAATTCATGACTGACACTACATGAAAGCTCCCCAGGCTGTTTGCTGGAGGAAAACCATCCTTCAGGAAACTCAGAGAACTGGTTCCAGCAAAACTTTTGTACACCCATCCCTAAAAAGTGGAAAACTTTCAGCCAGACTCAACATTAGGTACGTGGGCAGCTCCATCACGGGTATGTGGGAGAAGACAGACAGATCCCAGCATTTTATGGTGGTTGGGCAGGCAAAGCAGCTTAAACATGTGCTGAAGGCCCACCCAAGGCAGGCAGGAGCTCAGGCTGGCTGTCAGTGCTTGCTGAAGGGGGCATGGAACAAGGACAGCGAGCAGGACTGACATCTTGGTGCTGGGAAGACTCAGGGCCTGCCTGGAAATGAAGGCATTTGAAGCTTGATGAGCAGCTGCTGGTGGTGCAGCCAGTGGCTTTGAATGGAGCAATGACCATGAAATGGTTTGGCTTGGAAGGGACCTGAAAGGTCACCTCATCCCAACCCCCCTGCCACAGGCAGGGACACCTCCCACTAGCCCAGGGTGCTCCAAGCCCTGTCCAACCTGGCCTTGGACACTTCCAGGGATCCAGGGGCAGGCACAGCTTCTCTGGGCACCCTGTGCCAGGGCCTGCCCACCCTCACAGGGAACAATTCCTCCCCAGTATCCCATCTAACCCTGCCCCCTGGCAGTCTGAAGCCATTCCCCCTTGTCCTGTCACTCCATGCCCTCATAAATAATCTCTCTGCATCTTCCCAGTCAGCTCCCTTAACACAGGGGTCAGTTCTGTGGAGGCAATGACCCCACCTTGGTTGTTTCAGATTAAAGGGGTTTATTCTCTTGGGGACAGTGCTGAGATGTCCAGGTTGGCTCTGGGCTGCTGGAATCACCAGTTTTGATTTTAACCCCATCAGAAACACCTCCCTGAGTGGCAGCCAGGAGCTTTGAACCACCCCACAGCTGCTGGGGCCATCCCCCTCTGCCTTCCATAGAACATCTCCAGTCTTTCATCCCACCATGGCTTTGACCATCCTCCTTTTTCACAGCCCCCAGCCCACCCCCCTGGACCTGCAGGGACCATGGATGTGTCAGGAAATGGGACCTAGGAAGATGAAGGACTTCGTTGAACATGCAATCCTGCTCATTCCCTTGTCAGGGAGAGGTTTCCTGCCTCAGTTTCCCCACAGAGAAAGGGTTAATTACCATGAACTCTTCACAGTGTTGCTGTGAACCCTGTTTGCAGCATGCTCTGGGTTCTCAGAGGAGCTGCAGCTCTGTGGAGCATTTTTTTTTTTAGCTTCAAGAGAGAGGAAAAGAAAACAAAAAACTATGGTAACAAAGCAAATAAAAGAAGGGTCTCTTTTTAAATTCAACTGGTAATTACTGCTTGAGCCAGGCTACTTAAGAGATTGGTGCTTGCCTAAACAGCCTGATGGTTGCTAAAATAATAACTTCTAGCTGGTGTTTAGCAGTTCAGGGCACATTGCAGTTCCTGTACTACGTGCTTTGTCTTTTGCATCCAGATAGAAAACACAAATTGAAAAGGAAAAGAAGCTATGAATTCTCTGAATTTCAACTCTGGCTGGTTTTCACCCAGAGAGAACCTTGTGTACATATGAAGACAAGGGGCCCATTACCATCCTCATTACCATGCAAATAAGCGTGCCCCTGGAAGGGACGTGTCCTGAGTGCATCCACAGTTTCCTCATTTCCTCACCCTGGGATGAACAGAACTGGGCAGGGAGTTCCCAGAACAGCTCCTCTGCACATGCTGGAGCATCAGAATCTTCTGATGGGCACTGGGAGGCTGCACACAAGAGGATTCGAGGGGTTTTTTAAGGGAATGTGTAAAAAATGGAAGAAATCGGCTCTTGCTTTCATACATTTGAATATGCAACAACACTTGGAGGGGTTTTGGGCTGGGCTTTGTAACATTTCCTATATAAATAAGTGAAAGTCAGTACTGAGTGATGGAGCTCAGGAAACACAGAAGGATGTGTCCAAGGTCCAGAAATAGAGAATGTGAGTAAAAGATCAGAGTGATGCACCAGCACTTCAGTCTGTTATCTCAGTGTAAGAGCAATTTTTGGTGATCTGGCCCAAAAAGCATCAAGGCCAGTACAGGGCAACATCAAAGAACAGGAAACACGATTTCTGTAGGATCTGTGTCAGAATCCAACAGGAAACCTGGTCTTGTTTAAAGAGGAGCTTTTGCTGTGCACTCACAATCAGCCTCTCCTGGGCATCCAGCTCAACCCCTCGTGGGGTGAGGGAGGAGGAGATGGTGACACCCACCTCGGGGACATCCATCAGAATTTATAATAATAATGCTGGGGTCTTAACAGTCCGTTTGGGGACTTTATTCCTTCCATCATTTTATAAAATATCATCCCACATCTTGCAGAATATGAATCTGACAGATCTGGGTCAGGGCAAGGGCTCTGTGTGCTGTTGTAACCCTAAATAATGATCTTCAGGACCGTTCAGAAATTAAGAAAGCTGCAGGTGAGCTCAGGGAAAGCCTGTTTGCACCTTGCAAAGTGACTGAGGTTACAGACTAAACATGATCTGAAGACTGAACTTCATTTTTTGGTGATGCAAAAGTCGAGCCAATAAAGTATGTGCTCATACCTTGTTCTTTTTGTTTGTTTGTTTGAAATTTTAATGTCACTTTGCTCATATCTGGGGAAAACCAGGCAGGTAAAAATCTATGGAGCCATGGGTATTCTTCACAAAACTGTGATGCTCTGTGGTGGGTGGCAGTGGATGAAATGTTCCCTCCATGTATCCAAACACATATCCCATTTTTTTTAAGTTGTTTGAGCTAACACAATCTCATGATCTTTCCTTGCCTGCCCTTCTCCACCCTGCCCTCCCCATGACTCACTGGAAGGTGATATCACTTGGATTGTTGCTGGTCTCAGTGCTCAAAAAAATAAAGCAAAACAAGAAAAAAAAAAAAAAGACAAATGCACCATTGCAAATGGAGCCAGTCCAATCTAAATTCTGGCCCTGGCTCCCAGTGTACAGCCAGAATTCATGAGCAGGCTTAGTTGGCAAGGGCATCTTTGTTCTAAAAGTCCCTGCTTTGCAGCATGTCCTGAACAGCCCATGGTGCAGGAATGCTGCAGACATGGGAGCAGGTGGGAAAAACAAAGGCACAAAGTCATGTCCCAGTGCTGCCCCAGCTTGGAAATGCAAGGAGCAGCAGGACTCTTCAACACTGATAAAGGTGCTGCTGCTGCTGCTTGGTGTGGGATTTGTATCAGGAATGGGCTTGCAAAAAACCAGCTTTTGGAGAGCTGGATCTTACAGGTGTCATCACAGGAGAGGGAAGGTGAAACCTTCCACAGGAGGTGGCAGGTGAACAGCTAAGAAGAGGACATGGTTCATCTCACAGCAGGTTGCTCAGCTGTGGATGGCACTGCAAGCAGGAGATAAAAATTGATTGGCCAAACTCAGGGAAAATTAAAAAAAAAAATTACCAAAGTGTGAACCACTCTGTTTCTGAGTCAGGAAGCTCCAGAAATCCATATGTAGGATAGGGACTGTGGTGGGGACAGGTGTGCCATCACCTGAGCTTCTCCTGGATGTGGCCTCAAAGGTTCAGGAGGGGATTGAGGGCTGCCTTAGGAGGTACCAGAGCAGCAACAGGAAGTCAGAGAATCATGGAATGGTTTGGGTTGGGAGAGATCATAAAGCCTACTTCATTCCACACCTTTCACCGTCCCAGGCTGCTCCAAGCCCTGTCCAACCTGGCCTTGGACACTTCCAGGGATCCAGGGGCAGCCACAGCTTCTCTGGGCACCCTGTGCCAGGGCCTCCCCAGCCTCGTGCTCAAAAACCTTTTCCTTGTATCCAAACTGAATTGACCCTCACTGTCTTCCTTCTTTTCTTCTGACTCTCACAAAGTAAATTAATTAAATCTGCTCCAAAATAATCATGAGCTGCCCCTTTCTGCTCAATATCCAGCTTGCATCTCTCCTTTCCAGCTCCTTCCCAGGCCCCCATGATGGACAATGTCCCTGATGCAGCTGCCAAGCTGTGGGAGAACGGGCTGGATTTCACCAAGGACTTCTCCCAGTGTGTGGGAATCACATTCTGGCTGGTCTTTCCTGACCTTCTCCTCCGTTCTCTATTAACCACCTCCACTGGGTATTTGCAGGCATATCAGGGTCCCTAGAGGGTTAACACCTCCTTGGAGTGGCCAGGGAGTTCACTGCCCTCCTAGGATGGATCCAAGAGCTGCTTGGCCTGGGGAGGAGGAGAACATGTTCACAGCCACTCCAGCATTTTCCCTGGAGGACGATGGCATTGGGATATTGGGTGGAATTCCTCAGGCCTGTCAGCCCTCCAGCCAACCCCATAAACAAAGTCACAGATAAGCAGCAGCTTCCCAATGAAAGCTCCAGTGAGCTGCCTGCCTGTCTCTCTGCTGCCTGTGTCTCCAACTTCTGCCTCCTGCTCTGGCCCAAAGAGAAGCAGGGAGGAGCCACCACTCCCCTGACCACTGCTGATCTTCTAGGCAGTGTTTTGTCCCAGGTCATGGTTGGAGAGATGCTCCTGGAGAGTCCCTGGCCATGCTAAAGCCTGTGGTGGGGTGTGCAAACCTGGTGGGGAGGGAGGGAAGCTTTAGGTGTGATGGATATCAGGGAAACTTTTGTCTGGCAGTGGTGGGGAGATTGCAAAGGGGGGAGAAACCAGTCAAGGGCTCTGAAAAGCACCAACACTCTCAAGCAGGATCTCAAATTTGAGGTCTGACTGTGGTTTTTGTGTCAGCAAGAGGAGGATAATGAATCAGAGCCTTGTTCTGGTCATTCACTGTCAATTCATGGTCCCCAAAACTGTCTCCCACCATTTAGGAGTATGGTCCTAGTGATGTCCCCAAAACTTTTCTCTGAGGTGCTGCATATCAGTAGGACTTTGACCAAAACTGCCCTTTATTCCCCTCAAATACTGGAGATCTTCTCAGAGTAATCCTGGGAATTTGGACCACTGGTGGGAGTAATTGATGTAAGGATATTTATGAGGCATCGAATTTCCTGAAAAGTGTGGCTCCTGTGTGAATCACCTGACTGAGTTCAGGCACCTGAGCAGCTCCTGGGGCTCCTCTTACAGTCAATGGCTTAGAGGGCAGATTTTGTGGTGGGAATGATCCATCTCATCCTGAGTGTAAGTCACCAGGCAGAGGGATCACACCAGGTTTCAGATGACTGGACTCAGACTCCTGGCTCATGGGCAACCACATCACAGGCATCCAAGGTTATTCCTGATGGATTTCACCCTGAACGTCAGGATCATCTGGTGGTCTGATGCACTCTGAGAAGTTGCCAAAGCTTCCCATGCACCAGTTTCTGCCCTGTGCAGGACAGGACTTTGATCATGGGAAGAATTTCACCAGTGGAAGGTGAAGTGAAAAGCCACACAGGTTCATCCCCACTGTTTCCTGACAGAAACGTCACAAGTAATTTCAGGAATTGTGAATAGGGCTGATTTGCTTAGCGTGGTCCAGCCAGACCCCTCCAGATGAATTTGGTCCAGGGAACAATTTACTCCAGAGCCCATCCTCAAAAGAACATAAAGAATTGACTTTGCAGCCCCCCAGCACTGCCCCAGCAGATCTGCTCCCTTAACCACCTCCAGATGCCCTGGTGCCACATCACAGGGCATGGAATGCAGAGCTTCTGCTCCCCACTGCAGGTCCAGGCTGGTGGGCTGCCCCAGAGCACCCCGTGCCCTGCCAGAGGTCCTGAACTTCACAAGACAGGAACTATGCAGTAGGACCAGGGGGGCACTGCATGGGGCACAAGACAGGCTTTGGGTAAGATCCTATGAAGTATTTACTCTGCTCTCCTCTGCTCTACAGCTCTTGCTCCAGGGGCTTGAGATCATAAACTAGCTTTTTTTCCCCTCTTTTTTTTTTTTTTTTTTTACGGTTATTCTTCCTTTTTTGGGTTTTTTTCCT
>VXAX01003553.1:342803-366303 GCA_013399835.1 Leptocoma aspasia
TTTTTTTCCCTTCTTTTTTTTTTTTTTTTTTTTTTGACAGTATAGCTGCTCTTAGTTGGTTTGATTCCTGAGCAAGTTGTACCTAAACTTGTAATTTGATGGATATTATTGGGAATGTGCTTTTGTGATATGATTACAGACAGGTGAGGGGGCCCAAGGAAGGTTCAATCATACAATCAGGGAGTGGTTTGGGTTGGAAGGGACCTGAAAGACCATTTAAGATCATCCCCTGCCATGGGCAGGGACACTTTCCATTGTCCCAGGTTGCTCCAAGCCTTGTCCAGCCTGGCCTTGGGCACTTCCAGGGATCCAGGGGCAGCCACAGCTTCTCTGGGAACCCTGTGCCAGGGCCTCACCACCCTCATGGGGAAGAATTTCTTCTTAATACCCAGTTTAAACCTACTCTCTTTCAATGTGAATCCATCCCCCTTTTCCTGTCACTCCATGATTTTGTAAATAGTCTCTCTCCATCTTTCTCATATGCTCCCTTCAGGTGCTGGAAGGCCACAATTAGGTCACTCCAAAACCTTCTCTTCTCCAGGCTAAATAATCCAAATCCTCTTATATACCAACTTTTTCGGGAGGGCACTGACCCTTCAACTGGGGACTCACAGCTGAAATCATCACCAGCAAATCCCCAGGTGGTCATTTCATCCATTGCATCCTCCTTCCAAAGACCTGCATGTCCCATGCACAAAACCTCCTTGCCCTGCAAGGAATACACCAAATTCTGTCTTTGATGAGGGATCTCTAAAGAAGAAAGTCATGTTTTAAACAAAGGAATAACCCAGGAGTTGTGGCCTGCTGCTGCAGAGGGCTTGATACCAAGGCCTGTGAGGAGAAACTGTACCTGCAGCACACAGGGGATGCCACCAAAAGAAGCCCTGAGTGATGCATCTCTGACTGGATTTCTCCAAGGTTTTCCACATGGTTTTCCACAGTCTCTTGGAGAAGTGGATGCACTTTGGTCTGGAAGTGCTCTGTGCAGTGGGTGGGGCACTGGCTGACAGGGCACACCCAGGGAGAGGTGGTAAAAATCTTCTTCCCAAGCAGGAACCTGTCACCAGTGGGATGGATATTGCTCCCAAGGCTGTTTAATGTCTCCATAAGTGAGCTGGATGATGGGATCAGGTGTCTCCTGATGAATTTTCCTGATGATACCAAACAGAATGAGGAAGTGGACACCTCAGGAGCTGGGGCCACCCTGCAGGAAGACCTGCATCAGCATGAGCACCACCAGCAGAGATGAAGAAGGAATTGTGCCACTCTACTCATTGTGCTCAGTTTTGGTCCCCACCAGGCAAAAAAGATGTGGGCAGGCTGGAGAGGGTCCAGAGAGAGGCCAGGAAGATGATCCAAGCACTGGGAAGCTGCCATGTGAGGAAAATCTGAGAGAACTGAGCTTGCTGAGTTCTTGAGAAAAGAAGGCTGAGGGGGAGGTTTTATCACTGTGTAGCTACAAAGAAATTGTGACTCCCTTTTTACAAGGAGTCACCTGGAAAAGATGAGGGGTCATGGGTACAAGTTATTCCTGAGGATATTCCTATTGCACACAATTTTTCACCGTGACAACAATCAGCCATCAGAATAATTTACCCAGGGAAGAGGTGGATTCCACTTTTAAGATTCAGCTGGACAAGATGCTGGGCCATCTTGTGCAGATTGTGCTTTTACCAAGAAAAGTTGGACCAGATGGTCCTTCAGGTTCCCTCTAACCTGATATTCCGTGATTCCACGAGCTTTTCCTGCTTCTTGATTTTTAACAGGAGCTCTGTGGCAGGACTAGGCAGAGGAAAGGGAGAGAAATTCTGACACCAGACTGGGCTTGGATACTGCAAACCAAACTCTGTAATAAATCTTTTAAATTGTTGAGACAGTGCTTTCATGAGAGAATCACAGAATGGTTTGGGTTGGAAGGGACCTTGCAGACCATCTAATTCTAACCCATGCCCTCAAATCATGCTGCCCATTAACTCATTCAACTGCCCTGGAATAGCCTTTTTAGCTGCTTGTTTCATCTTCCAAGAAGAAGGCCTGGGCAGCAGATTCAGGACACAGACAGTGCTGAATAAAGCGTGGTCAACAGGAAGATGGACTTTGAAATTAATCACAAAATTAAAGGGAAGACAAAGATGTAGGGGTTTGACATCTGACTTTTAGTACAGACTCCCTTAAAGGTAATATTTTTGCAGTGTTCCTTATGCTTGGGAAAGATATATGTGTGTCCAACTGCCTGTTCCTTGATTCACAAATAATAGCCTGATTCCAGCCCCAGAAGGGTGCTTAAGACAAATCTTAGAATCATGAGACTCAGCAAAAGGACATAAATAAAATTAAGGGAAAAAAAAAAAAAGACAAGATTGACCAGTCTGGCAAATCCAAAGGGAGATATCAGGAAGGTTCTTATTTACCAGATGCAAATGAAGGAAAAAAAAGAGTCTCCCGAGAGAAGGAAAAAGTCAGGGCAACCGAGCTGCATGTCAAGAGTTCTTGTCCTGCTGTCTGAGCAGGAAGGAGACTGGAATCCATGTGCTGATGTTGGAGTGAGCACAGCTGAGATCTGTGCTGGGATGGTTCACCAGAGGAAACACGCTTGGGGCAGCCTTTAAAAAGAAAATTTCCATCTGGCTCAGGATCTGAAGGAACACAATGGCCTTGTGGGGTTGCTAAGCTCCCTCCAGGGCACTGCAGAGCTTGCTCAGAGAGGAGCATTCCCGGGCTCTCCGTGCTCCAAACTGGAGCGTCCTGAGCTCGTGCTGTGCCCAAGCCTGGGAATCTCTTCCCTGAGCACACCTCGGGGAAGCACAGCCAGGATGAGCAGCTTGGAGAAGGGAGACATTTACAGACAAGCTGACTTGCTGCCATCTCAGCAGGAATAAGCCATAGGTAGAATGTCTCATGGGCAAAAATCCAACCACCGGCATTGATTTTAAAGGGACAGTGATAAGATGGGAAGAAATGTTCTTGAGCTGAAAGCAAAGGGATTTGGATGAGTTACCAGGAAGAAATTCTTTGCTCAGAAGGTGGAGAGGCTCTGGAAGCTATGGCTGCTCCTTTCCTGGAAGTATCCAAGGCCAGGTTGAACACGGCTTGGAGCAACCTGGGATCATGGAAGGTGTCCCTGTCTAGGGCCAGGACTAGAATGAGATCTTTAATGCCCCTTCCAACCCAACCCAATTCCATGACTCTATAACAAACTGTTAATCCTCAAATTTTTTGCTGGCTGGCTCCCTCATACTCTAGTTTTCCATGAACCATTTACCAGGCCTTCATGGACTGTCAAGATCTGGAAAGCATGGTTTTGGAATTCCTGTTCCAGACTACTCCTTGCATTTATTGACAGTGGTACTTCATGGTGAGCCCTCCAGTTGCCCTCTGCTGTTCAACTCCTTTTAACACTTTCCTAAACTTCCCTTTGCAAGGAACTGTTGCTCTTTGGTGGCTTCTGCAAACACAAGTCTGGCTTACCCTCACCTCCAAGATAAAATGTCCCTTTTCTATCAAGCTGCCTCCTCCTCTGCTCAGAAACATTGGGAATGTGTATTTTTTCCCAAATGAAACGGTAAACTTGGGAAATCCTGTGGAAGAGGAATGGAGGGGAATGATTCTCAAGCAAGTCACCCAAGTCTTGGAAAAACCACTGTGCTTGCTGGGTTGGGCCCAAGACTACTCTTTGTTTTTCCAACTCAGAAGTTCTTTGCTCTGCACTTGGTTTTCTAAGAATGTGAACTCACCCGCCCTGTCCTGTTTACAAGCTCGTAAATATGTAGATCAGATTTGGCTGCAGGGTAGGCCTTGGAAGGGCTGAATCCTGCTGGGAACACATGGCATTTTACGTACAGTGAGGCCAGATCTGTGCTGCACAGAGGAAAAAGGCAATTTTTCATTGGGACCAACCCAGCTCAGGGAAAAAAAAAATTTGTACCCAGTGCAAAACACACAAATTCTGACTTCAATTTGCAGCTCAGGGTGAGCGGAACTCACCTGGGGCGGGTGAGCATTGCCAGGACCCCAACACAGGTGACACCACTGGTCTGGAAGGATCCTCCAGTGGTGGCTGATGGCTGGGAATGCTGGGAAGAACTCGCCAGCATTGGGATGTCACCGTTGGGAAAACACGGCGTGGAGAGGAAGTGTGGGAGCTCCCTGGGCGCGTTTCTACCGCGCCAGCCCCGAGGGCTTTTCTGTTTGTATCAGAACTGGGCAGACAGGACGTCATTGGCCGTGGAGCCTGGCACTGCAGCCCGTGTCCCCTCCTGGCACTGCCAGCTCTGATGGATCCTCCAGAGAGCCGCACCGCCGCGCCCGGTGCCGTGGCGTCATGGAGGAAAGGGTGGGGGGAAGAAAAAATGGATGGGGGAGGTGGATATTTTCAGCTCTGATGAAAAATTGTGGCTGGTTTTGCAGGCTCAGGAGGGGTTATTCAAGACCAGCCAGCCAGCTTCTTCTTTTCAGGCTCAGAGGGGAAAATCCTCCAACGCCTGCCCTGTTTCCGCACTCGGCTCCAAGGCACAGCCCTTTTGGCTTTAGCTTGCATGGAAAAATCCACGGTTTCTCATCGCTCAAGTTCTCCTTCTTTATGTTTTTTCCTGCGATAAGAAGGGAAACTTAAAACCCCAAACCGTATTTCCGTCTTTTCCCCCAACCTGGAAATATTCAGGGGAGATAGCAAAGAGTTGGTCTGTCTCTCCCCAGACCTGAAGGATGTTTTTCAGCTGATATGAAGCTCTAAACACATTGCACTTCAAAAAGAGACATTTTCCCCCCTCTCTCAGAAAACAATGGGTCAGTGGAACTGAGCTCCAAACATATATCAGGAGTGGTGAGATAACAACATCCTCATCTCTCCCAACAGTTCCTGAAGCCCTTAAGTTGAAGGGATAAATTCTCCTGTTAAATGCTGCACTGATTGCCTGTGAAGGACCCCTCTGACTTGGTCCTTTCCCTCGCCTCCACAGGGAAGGTCACGTCTGTCTGATGTGACCACAGAATCATGGAATGGTTTGGGTTTGAAGGGACCTTAAATATCATTCCAACCCCCTGTTGTGGGCAGGGATGCCACCACTAGAGCAGGTTCCTCTTACCTGGTTGCTCAGCAGTGATGCACGTAAGCCATTTATTTGGACACAAGAGGCAAAAATTGGCTGTCTGGTTGTCCTTTCCATAGAGCTGAGCCTGGGACAAGCGCAGAGACGATGCTGGGAAGGACCAAGAAATGTGGGAGCAGACGAAGCATCGCATCACAGTGGTTTTGTATATGCTTTACAGCCACAGGGAGTTTTAAGGAGGTATGTCAGGAGAGGGAATACAAAAACCATGCTGCATTTGCCTGGTTTAAATGCCTGCATAGGGCAATGGGATCTCTGCTGAAGAGAGAAGAGTGTCTCAAAGTGTCTCATTATGGTAATGAGGCTCTCTCTCCACTGACATGCTTCCTGCTCAGCCCTTTCTCTATTTATTTTTTAATTTCTGAACCTGAAGGGAAAGGTTGAAGACTTGCATTCCATTTTCGTGGCACTTTGAGTACTGCCCATGAGATTCTGTCTGCCTCTCTTCCACCTTCCCATTGGATAAACAAGTCTCTTTGCTCCCATGCTCTTCACTCACTGCTCAGGAATATCAGACATGGCACATGGGGTACTCTCCCTGCCTTGATTCCTAATTAGCTCTTGGATATGCAAATTTTGCATGTTTACCTCTCATTCCAGGGAAGTGACTCTGGTTAGGCTTTCAAACTCTCCTTGAGAAAGTGCTGCTTTTGTGGACAGCCCTTATCAAGAAAGGAACTATCCCAGGAAATTATTCTCCTCTCTTTTTTCCATCATCACCAACAAGTTCCTGACTTGCCACCTCCCTCTTTGGTCACTTTGATGTGTTATTCCTTATTATTTCAAGGGAACAAAATTCCCTTATTTCAAGGGAACAAAAACCCCATGCCATGTATGACTGGCTCTGCTTGTGCACTTCCACCAGCAGTGCTATCTGAAATCTGAGGGGATCCCGGGGGACACTGGGGGAGTCTGTGGGGGTCCCAGTGGGTCCCCAGGGTGTCTTGGTCAGAAGATCTTCGAGCAGAGTTGTTCAGTCCCCTCTTTGTGAGATGAATTTAAGGCTGGGTAAGGAGACTCTGCTCTTGCTGTGAGGCAGGACTGAGCTTGCCTTCAGTGCAGATCTCCTACAAATTTCCTCCAGATATCCAAAACACTAAAAAAGAGCAAATTCCCTGGCAACTGAAGCCATCTGTCTCAGACAACACCACCGACCTGCTTCTTTGATATTATCAACCTGTTCATAATTAAATATCCTGTACTACTGTGTGAAGCTGAGCCGTGTGGTGATCCCTAACACAAAGGTTCTGGCACAGATTTTAAAGGTTGTTACGCACTGAACTCCCATTAAACTCATGGGCATTAAGCATGAAAGTATCTTCTGAACATGAGAGCTCCCAGCATCAACCCCAGTACTGCATCTATTAGCAACAATGTCAGCTCTGGATCAGTATTTCTGCTCACCCTGAACAGTAGCACGTGCCAATATTTTGGTTAAATGATTCATTGGAGGAATGTTTTTCCTTCCAGGAACAAGCTGATGACTTGCTCTTACAGTCACTTCCCTCACAGAATTGCTGTCAGGGCTGTTGGCAAAAAGACAGATGTGATTCACCTAGGAGCAACATGCCACAGAGAATTTATAATAATAACTCATGCTCAGATTATAAAATGCCAAGGACAGGAGCAGGCGAACCAGACCAAGAAAGACTGGAAAATGGAGGTTACTCACATGGAAAATCACATCCCTTTTCTGTGCCCAGAGAGCAGAAAAGAAGCCAAGGAGATAGAAAATGCTCTGAGACACTCTACAAGGCAATACAAAGGTCTGGAAAACTCAACTTAGACCATGAGATTAAAGTGTCTTGATGTATTTGCATTATCCAGGAGAAGCTGATTTGCTCACACTTCATGGTGAAATAAAGGAAAAGCTGTTTCTGACAGCAAACATATCTTTAATCTAGCCAAGAATGGTAGAAAAATTTATTGGCTTGAAGTTCTAGCTAGATAAATTTACTCTGGGAAGAAAGCAGTCGTTTGTAATAGCAAGGATAGAAAACAATTGGGAAAAGCAGAACTGGAGGCAGGGATTCTCCATTATTTGCAGTCCTGAGTTAATGCTGAGTGTCTCTTCAGGGAGCAAAGTTTTCTTTGAGTTATGGGAGAGTTGAAAAAATTATTGAATGAGGTGCTTAGGGCTGCAGGTGTCTGTGGATCACTGCAGACAGTCAGAGCAGTCCCTTCAAACCTTGAAACTCCATCCCAAAACATGGTGGGTCTTGAATATAAAAGAGTTATAAAAGTTATCTTGACACAGAGAACCACAGACATGATAAGGGCAAGAAGTATTTAAGAAACTGCTTGTCTGCTCCAGAAACTGCTTTGAATAGGAATAGTAGCGACCTTTATTCCCTGCTGTAAGATCTTTCCCTGTGCTCCACACGTGTGCTGTGATGTCTGCATTTCTGTGCATTTGATTGCACTTGGAGGCTCTGACAGTGAGTTAAGCATTCGTGTCAGGGGGTTTAATTAGAGCATAATGAAGGTTTTCCTTGTTGGGGATCATGTCAGCATTTAATTAATTACAATGAACTACACTGTTGATATTTGAGAGCAGTGCTCTCACGTCCAGACTGAACATCCTTTGGTGCACAGGTGATTACCCAGAGCAAACAAAGCTGGGAAGAAACAAGCATTGCAGAGGCCTTTTCTGCAATGCCCTTCCTCACAAAGAAAGCTGCTGCCACTTGCTGACACAGGTGTGAAGGTCTGCAAGGACCTTGTGAATGCCACGAGCAGAGCCCTGAGCCAGCTGTGAGCAGTCATTCAGGTCCCAGCAACATTAAAGCTCCATTTTTTTTTTTGTGCTGCTGAGGAAATCAATGTGTGACATTCAGGGTACTGGATACCTGAATTTCTGGAAGAAATCCCTCTCTTTGTTGATGGTGAGGCCCTGGCACAGGGTGCCCAGAGAAGCTGTGGCTGCCTCTGGATCCCTGGAAGTGTCCAAGGCCAGGTTGGACAGAGCTTGGAGCAACCTGGGACAGTGGAAAGTGTCCCTGCCCATGGCAGGGGGTGGGGCTGGATGATGTTTGAGGTCCTTTCCAACCCAAACCATTCTGTGGTGATTCTATGAGATGCTAAAACTGTCCTGCAGCTCTGGGGACAGCTGGGGAGCAGCCTGGGTTGTCTTTGTGGTGTTGGATATCTGACTGCTGATACAGCCTTGTATCTGTGGGACACAGCCCACCTGGGAGTGGTTCTAAGGACCCCCCAAGGAGCTGGAAAAGCAGATGTATTAAGGAAAAACATCATGAAAAAGAGCTTTTCTACTAACATGCCTTTCTCCTGATGTGTGAGCTTTCCTCTCTCAATGCAGCAGAACATGATCAAGATCAAGAGAAGTAAAAACCCTCAAACAACCAAAAGGCTTATTACAAATAAATATCTCCCTTCTCCTTCTCACACCTAATGCTTTCTCTGGGGACTTTGTTTGAAGATCCCCATCAAAATATTCTCTGTTCCCTGTCAGGGCAAGGAAACAGCACCTGCCAGTGACTCTCTCCCATGCTTTCCTCCCTGTGGTGACACCTCACTCTCAGGGACAGGTGCCAAAGGACATGAGCTCATCCTTGGCCATGCCCCAAAGAGGAAAATCAACCCCAGGGCAGCCCTGCTTGCAAGCAGTTGGCAAACTCTGCCAGTGGCATGGGAGCCCTGCAAGTTCCAGCACTGGGGGCTGGGAGGTTTTCCATCCCAGTGCTGCTTCTGCTGCTGGTGGGTAGGGGATCACCTTGTTTCTCCATTCCCTCCACAGGATTCCTCTCCCTGTGTTGGGAAGGATGAAATAGGAAAGCCTTATAAATATGACTGTTTAGACTTTGAGAACATGAAACATATAAGTGAAATAGAATTGAAAGCAAGTTTTGATGTCTAAGATGCCCAGCCTCTGTTACTGAACAGAAGAACAATGGTGTGGCCAGCTGAAGGTAATCCCCTTTTGATTAAACAATGCCCTTCTCCTCACCAGGAGTCCAAGGGTCAGAGCAGACCCTACTAGCTTGGCAAGAGGGATCCAAAGAGTAGTTTTTAGGGTTTAAAATATAACACAGTATAGTAATGTAATGATTCTTATAGGCTATATGTAAATGCTATAGGATTTGTATATTGTACTACATTGGTTAGTGTAAATTAGAATATTCAATGTAGAAGAAGATTTAATGCATTGTAACGGGAACTTCGCTCTCTTGCTTTTTACTCTCACTCTTACTTCTCCTACTGCTCTCACTCTCTCTCTTACTCTTACCTTTTACTCTTGCTCTTACTCTTTTTACTCTTACTCTACCCTTCTATCTCTCGGTCCTGCTCCGAGCTGTGACTGGCAGCTCTCAGCAGGGCCCCTATACCCACACATTCCCTATGAAATAAACTGCATGCTCCAAGATCAGCCTTGACTCCAGAGATCTCTCGTCTCCGTTTGTCCCATCACCGACCGTCCGCATTGCCACAACCCTGGGGTGTTCCCACTGTGACTCAGTTGGGTTGAATGTCCCCTGGACCTCTCACTGTAAGCTGCTAAGGGAAATCCTTGAGGGATGGCTCTTTCAAAACCTGGCTGCCCTCCTCGGTCAGACTGGAGAGCTGGAGCTGCTCCACTTTCCAAAATAAAAATGAATGTTCAGAAAATAGTAAAATACAAATATATCTCTGATGAATTGGCCAGGATGCCAGTTATGAGATATAGAAGAGATGGGCTGAAAGCCTGAATGTGAAGGTGGAAAAGCAGTCCCTGGGAAGCAGATCAGCACAAGGCTAGGAGAGAAAGAGATGGCTCTTTTTCAGGAAATATCTTCACAAGCACTGCAGGCCAACAAACGCACACATTCCTCAGTGCCAGCTCTCCAGCTGGAGCTCCAGTGCCAGGCTCATCCTGGATGGCTGGAAAGGGGATCCATGAGAAACCACACAGACTGCTGAGCTGAGGAGCCAGCTGCAGCTCTGAGGGGCTTTCCAAAGCCTGCCCTGGCCATGTGTCCCTACTGTCTCCAAGCCACCACTGCTGGGGATGCCCTTAATAAATGCAGTTTATTCCCAGTGTACCTGGATGTTGGGCTAAGCCTGATGGCACATGGAGTGATCTTCTGCTGTCTGCCCCTAGAGGAGAGCACACAAGTCCCCTGATCCCAGCTCTTCCACTTGCACACGCCAGTGGAGGCTACTCCCAATTATTTATCAGGCCACACAGCACCAGTGGGATGCTGTGGCCTGAATTCCAGAGTGCATGACCTGAGGCAGCCAGGACCAGGGCAGTGATTACTGCTTGCAGCCATGCAGCTCTTCTGCTGTATAAAAAACCCATTGCTTTTCTGACTGAACCAAGCTCTTAAAACCTGGATTAAAACCTTAAAACCTGCCTCTGTGTGTGGTGGGGTGAAGAAAAAGGAGTCTGAGCTCCTGTTCCTGTATATGGGCCCCAGATCAGAGAGTATTCCAGGCTTGGCATCTCTGCCTTTAACCTTGGATATCTGGAGGTGATGTTTTCCCTTCCACCCCTGAGTGTTTCTGGATCCACCTGCTACACCTGAAAGGCCCAAATCACTCCACAGATGAATTTTCCATGAGCGTGGGGCTTATTTAGTTCCAAACTGCACACAGCCATGTGGCTGCCCAATGATGAATTTCTAGGGATGAGTGTTTCCAGGTGGATTTCTTTTTTTCTACTGTCCTCCCAGCTCAAAGGCTCAGATTAACTGAGCTGTGCTTGCCCATGTTTGATAACATCTTTAATACCTCTGAAAAGTAGCTACAAAATATCAATACCCTGCCTAATACCATTAAGCCCACGTCTGAGAAGAAAACGAGGAGCTCCTTGTCAGGCATGAAATTGAGCCTGGAGTGATCCTGGATCTAAATAAAATCTCTTTTGGAAAGCAAAGCTGCAAGCTGTTGAACAGATGTGGCCTTATCCATGCACAGGGAAAAACATGGAGAGATGAAAGGCTGGCATCTCAGTCCTGACCTGGCAAAGAAATGGGAATGTCAGCTCAGAGTCCTTCTTTGATAACAGCACATCCATTTAAACCAGGGATAGGCTCCAGGATCCCAGTTACATTCTCAGACAGCTGGAAGGGTGAGGATGTTGGAAGGATGAAAGGTGTGTGTATGGTCACTTACGAGGCTGAGGTAATGGGGCTGTTGGGAAAGAGGAGGCAGCAAAGGCTGAAGTATTAATCAAGAATTGGATTTTGGGTGAATTTATGTCACACACTCTCTACTTGCACTGCTGTAGGATGGAAAGGCTTTTCCCTCAGTGATAACCCATTCAGAAGTGACTTGTAGTGATGCAGATTCTGCCTGGATTACACAAAGCAGCAAAAGCAGATTTGCGCACTGCAATCAGTTTCATAACATCAGGACAGCCAGAAATTCCCATGTAGCAGAAATACTCCACCACATGCTCATTTTATAGATCTATTTCCTCTGACCTGAAGTCAAGGGAGGGACAAGATCGTCTTTTAAGACAGTTCCCATCCCCAATCATCTGCAATTCCACAAAGCCAGTGGCCCAAATCCCTGTGATTTTAATGTGACGAGATGGAATTGTTAACACTTGGTTCTTTTGCAGAATGTGTCAATCCATGCTCAGGAACAGAGCTACCTGGAAATTCAGATGTGTGGTTTGGGGGGAATGTCAGTGTTTGATATTTGTTTTCATTCAAAAAGAAAACCAAAAACCAAAAAACAAAAACCAAAACCCCAACAGCAATAAAAAATTAATAAAAATTTCTGAGGAACCATGAATTTTTAAAAAAGTGAATTCATAGAACCTCCAGTGCACACTGTTGTCTAAAAGGGATTCCTGGGAACCTGACAACTACCAGCTGACATGGAAACACTTGTTAATCCATGGAGAAAACCATGGCAACAGTCAACCACCACTAGATGGATCTGCACTGTGGGACAGCCTGGTGTCTCCTCTCTCCCGAGCTTCCATAGCCACAGAGTGCAGAAAATGCAAAGTCCTTGGCTAAGTACATTCCCTGGGCTTTCCCTGGACTGAGCCACACAGGACTCCAGGCAATGGAAATCCAGCAATCCTTGGAATTTATGAATCTGGCTATCTGGAGTGTCTTGAAGTCCTCCAAATTAACATACTTGTAGCAGGAAGCCTTGAAGCAGGAGAAAATCCTTTCTGGAGCCAGGATGCTCAGGGCTTCCAGGTTACTGGCACTGGATCCAGGAGTCAATCCCAGGTTAGCCTGGAGCTGCCAAGGTTTCACTCTGATGGCTGCATGGTAAGAAAGCCATGGAAACTTGGCATGGAAGGGCTGCCCTGGAGCTACCAGGAGTGATTGAAGTGGAGGCTGTGAAACCTGGGACGTTTCCGCTTGGTTTTCCAACTGGCATTTCCCAATGAAATCCTCCTTCGCTGGCCAGCATCCAGAGCAGCTACTTGGGAATGTCATAAATTCTCCATAAATGCCTCACTCACTGCACCCAGGAGAGTGGCAAGTGCTTTGCAGATGTGCAGGAGGCTGAGTCCGCACCCCAGACATTACAACAAGAAGATCCAATGTGACCAGTTTGCATTCATTGCTGACTCTGGAGTGACACTGGGGAGCACTGGACCTTCTGGAATAACTCATCAATGAAGGAGAAAGGGAGAGGTTGCACAGATGGATCTGTTCTCCATTCCCACTTTAACCTCTGCTTAATGGTCTTCTTTTCTTTTTTCTAGCTCCTTCCTCACATATATGACGCATCATTTCCCAGCAATTTAGTGCAAGAGATGCAATCAATCAGCTGCAGGCAGCTAAACTGCCAATTTTGGAGCTGGAATAGCCATTTTCAGGGTTTGAAAATGCAAATAGAGGCAGGTTTGTGCTTTGCAGCAGCGTGGATGCCACCAGACATTTCAGCCCTGCACTCCTGGCTGCTGGAAAAGCCAACACTTCCCTACCCAGCTGGGCTGGATGGGGCACCAAGTTGGCCTCTGATTTGGAAGAACAGAAATGCTGCAAGCAGTGGCAAATTGAGTCTCTTATTCTTTTGGTCTCAGATGAGAATGGAGGACAAAATGCTTCTACTCAGACAATTTCCCCTTCTGTTGGAAGAAAGTTCTTCCAGTTATTGGAGATGGTCAAATCATGACTTGAAAAATGGACATTTCCAGGATGGGGAAGCCACAGCTTCTCTGGGCCACCTGTGCCAGGGCCTCACCACCCTCACTGTAAAAAAATTTGCCCTTAAATCCAATCTCAGCCTACTCTCTTTTAGTTTAAAACTGTTGCCCCTTGTCCTGCCATTACAGGCCCTGGTAAAGAGCCTCTCTCCATATTTCTTAAAAGCCCCCTTGAGGCCCTGGAAGGTCTCTGAGCACTCTCTGGAGCCTTCTCTTCTCCAGGTGAGCACCCCCAGCTCTCCCAGCCTGGCTCCAGAGCAGAGGGGCTCCAGCCCTGGGAGCATCTCCATGGGCTCCTCTGGACTGGCTCCAGCAGCTCCACATCCCTCTGATGTTGGGGGTCCCAGAGCTGGAGGCAGCTCTGCAGGTGGGGTCTCACCTGAGCAGGGCAGAGGGGCAGAATCCCCCCTTCCCCTGGTGCCCAGGCTGTGGGGTCAGCCCAGGATGCCGTGGGCTACCCAAGCTGTGGACACACATTGCTGGGTCATGTCCAGCTTTCATCCATGAGCACCCCAAGGGCTGCTCTCCCTTCATCCCCCAGCCTGTACTGACATCCTGCCCTGCCCTCGCTCTGGGCTACGTAAACAAGATGAAGGAGTTGAGTGACATAAAATCTTCCCCTGGGTGACAAATCAATCCAGAGTGCACTAAAGGACTCTGCCCTCAGGGAAGGAAGAGGGGTTGGACCAGCTGGGAGATTGCTCCCTGGAGGACACCCTGGGGTGAAGGTGGTCTCTGCCCTCCTCACACCTGGAACATCCATGATCCTTTGTTGGTTCTTTTGGACCTCCCTCGGTTCCCTCAGAGACCTCTTTGTGGAATAAAGAGGCCTGCTGTCAATTAAGCCTGTGAGACAGCTGGTTATAATCTCCTTTTTGATGTCCTGGCTCTGAGAAATCCCTGGATACTCCCACTGAGGGAGAGGAAACAGCCCATTCCCTGGCCCTGCAGCCTGGGAATCTCCCAGGTCATGAACCTGCCCTTGTTCCTGCTCTCCTGGGGCACTGCTGTCCCAGCTCTGGCCAGCCTGAGGAGGTTTGGGTGATACCACCCATGCCCAGAGCACCTGAGAGGGATTTGGAGGTAGCACTGGGAGGGATTTGTCCCTGTGCCATAAATTTATTGGTTGCCTCTTTCATTCACATATTGGAGGAGGCAAAAACAAATTTTCCTGTGGAGAAAACTCATCAAGTTATTTTTGCCAAAGCAGATGAGAGAGAAAGAAAGAATTTGAAAAACAGAGGCGAAGTTTCAATATTGAAACTTTTCTAAGCAAAACCTTTCTTTTGGGGTAGGGAGGAACACACATGTCAAAGTACTTTATATTAAAATTTGCTTACAAATTTACAAAAATTGCTTGCAAACAATTCAAGTTTACAAACCAAACCAAACCAAACCTAATCAAAACTCAAGAGGAAATAGGACATTATGGGTAATTTTGAAAAAGAGAGTTTAATTTCCTTTTGGCCCAACTCTTCCTTCACCACATTCTAAATCTGTTGATAAAGGACCATTATGAGGCTTCTGGATCTCCCCTGAGTGCTTCCACATCCTCATTATCCATTTTTCATTATTTTCATTGAAAACATACACATTTTAATGCTTGATATTCTTCTGTGCATCTGCTGCGGAGCACTCATGGTAGCCCCACAACCTAATGGTACCCAGAGGTCAACGATTTGCACAGTTAAACTCACAAAAACAAGGCAGTGAAGTCTTTGGAGTGAGGAATCACCATTTTACAATAGGAATTCCAGCTCCTACACTCATATTCCTGGACACAACTGCAGTCCAAATAGATTTTATTAGTAGGAATAACAAATAACGAGTTGTTCCCAAATGATCACATTCTTGCATTCTTTGTTGTTTTGCTATTTGTTTGGGTTTTTGTTTTTTTTTTTTTTCCTGTTTGTTAATGGCAATAAACAGCTCAATTTGCTTTTCATTTGTAGGCTTTTCTGAGTGGTTTTGTGGACATTCCCAAATTTAATGGAAACATCTGTCTAGTGGGATGGGTTTTACTCCGTGCCAGTATTTAGGGGAATGGATGGCTTAGCACTGATGTCAGACTTGGTGGTTTCTGCTGAAATCTGCAGGGCCCAAACTCCAGTTTACCTGTCAAAACCTGCCACAGGGTTCCTGTTTCCTGCAGGGAATGAAATGGAGCAACAAGCAATAAAGATAACCAAGGAGAGGATGAGAACAAGGGAAAACTTGCTACTGCTGGAACTTTTCTGAGTGACCAGCAGAATTGGGACAACAAAAGACATTCAGAGTGGGGTGGAGACCAACAGCCGCTCAAGGAGGAAGGATTTAACCTTGAGAAGGAAGGAAACAATCTCTGGGTACAAAGATCTCTACAGGCACCACAGTGACAACAGTGGTGACCCCAGTGCAGACACCTAAATTCAGTGTCTTGCATTGCAGAGCCTTTAAAAGTGCTCACAGCATTGCCTGGGTGCCTGCCAGACCCTGAAGAGGATTTTCCTCACCTACAGCTGGCTCAGTCCCTCTGTCTCTTCACAAGCAAAGTGATTTCTCGTGGACCCTGACACCTTTTTCAAACGTGTGTGGTAGAGCTGCCTCCTTGATGATGCAGCTTGGAATAAAATAAAGGTTCCTTATGAACCTGAAATGCAGTCACTCCTGGGCTGGAGAAGAGTGAGAGGAAGGTGTTTAGAAGTGTCAAGAAATAAATAGAGAGACAGAAAAATGGGTTTTCCCAGACCATTTTGCTGAGGTGGCTGACCCGGTCCCCATGGTGACTATCAGGCAGTGTTGGAGAGGGAGGATGACTCACATCTGGCAGAGGAGCAGCATTTCTTCATCCACATTTCAGCACTGTCAGATGGGGACCTCAGGGCTTCGAGGTGTGACTCCTGCAGTGACCTGGGGACATGTTTCCAGCTGAGTTTGGAAGAGGTATCCTATGGAAAATCCCTTATGGAGCAAAACAGCAGTGAAAAAGATGGGCTTATGAAATTAACCCTGAGCATGAGCTTGGGCATGGCAGGGAGCAACCATTTGTTTTTTAGACACTTTCCCTTGGAGATCTCTGTGGCATGACCCAGAATTGTCCAAACCCAGTGCCAGCTTCAAAGGCAGAGCTCCAAACTTCATGGCCTGGACAGAGGCAGCCACAGGGGACATCCACCAACACAATCCAGGTGGTCCTCTTCTCCAGGTGGGAAGTGTGATCTGTCAGGACCATTGCTAACAGGGACATCAGGGTTATTGACACAGAGCTGCTTGCCCAGACACCCATTTTCTGCTGTATCTTCAAGAGTTTGAGTGTAAAGTACAAGGCTGGTCTCCCAAAGCACCCAAACCATCAGTGACCTAAAAGGTTGTAAATCCAGATGGATCAGTGGGGGAATATGGATGGCAAAGGCAGGAGCAGTTCATTAGGTGGGTTGGATTCAACAAAGAGAGGCCACAGGGGGAGAAGACCTCTAAGAAGTTGTTTGCCAGACAGGTGAAATCCAAGGAAAGAATCCAATTACTTAAAGAAGATGACATGGACACAAAACTAATGAATTTGCAAGGAGACAAATGGATATGTTTCCACTGCAAAGAATAAAATTTCCAAGAACTGGATGCAGTAAGATCCAGAATGGCCTCTCCCAAGGCACAGCAGCAGAGGTTCAGGGACTGGGACACACGTGAAGCCCAGGTGATGTTGATTGGGATCACAGCTGATCCATGGGGATCTGCAGTGGCAGTCAATCCTTTCTCCAGATGTGACAGCTGCCCGTGGCATTTGCCACCAGAGCCACAGAGGGCTACAGACAGGAGGAGGATCAGGAAAAAGAAGAAAATGAAGAGCTACAAAGGCAGAAGGCACCTGAGGGTTTGCCAGTGCACTTGGTGGGATGGCAGGCATGATCATATTTCTGCAGTGTTGCTCTGCAATGGCTGATCTGAATTCTGCTGTGAGTCACCCAGCTCTGCTTTGAGCAGTAAATGCTCAGTTTTGGAGCAAATTATTTTTGTTCCATACATCAGGCTGCTAATTTAATCACCTGTGGTTTCTCTGAGTGCTAAGGGTTGTGCAGCAGGAGTACAGGGAAGGAACAGACCTTTTCCAGCTGGAAGTGTGGAATTCATCCTGACAGGCTGATGGCCCCATTTAATGTAAACACTCTCCACTCAGCCCCCTTCCCTCCCTGCCTTTGACAGCCACAGGCACTGGGAAAGTTCTGTTTTGAATGTAAATACTTTCCCTTGCCCTGTCCTTGCAGCAGGAAAATGAAACCATCCACGTCCTCATTCCCCTGACCTTTGGGGGAAGTTCATGGATCTTTCCTGTAGGAGAGCAGCAGCCATGCTGCCCACTGGGGTTGTTAAGGGATGCTAATGAATCCCAGGAAGAGTCTGAGCATCACATGTGTTATAAAATCATGGAGTTGCAGAGTGGTTTAGGTTGGAGGGACCTTAATATCACCCAGCTCCAACCCCCTGCCATGGACAGGGACACCTGCCAGGTTTCTCTGAGCCCCAACCTGGCCTTGTGTGTTTCTGGTTCTCACATCTCAGCATTAGCAGGTGGGAAAAGACCTAAAGCTGTGATGGGACAAGCTTTGTGTGCACCACTGCCCTGTCCAATACCTCACTGTCACTCCCTGTCCTAAATGGAGAGGCCAAACTGGCAGACAAATCCATATTTTCCATCTCCTGGAAAAGCCAGTGGGGGTCCTGCTTTCCTGGAGCACAGGCCAAGTGATAGAGACTACAGATCAAACCAGTAAAATCACACAAAGGACTTTTCTTCTCTATCTCTGCCCATCAGCAAAAATTAAGCCCTTCCTTCAGAGACTTTTATACCTGTTTCCTACTATTCCTGCACTGAAGCAAAGGTGTGCCCTTCAGGGCTTGGCAGCAACGTGAAGGAAGCCAGGCTGGCTCCTCTCAGGCCATCTGAGCAGGCAGCAGTGACCCCTTTATTTTAATTTTCAGGACACAGCTTCAGAATCCGCCTGTGGAAAGGTGCACCTGAGGGAAAGGTGCTGGCATGCCAAGGTACCAAGCTGCAGGGCTCATCCTAAACTCCAGTTTTTGGGATAGAGAATGAAATGTTGCTGTGGGGAGGTTACTGGATGTATTTCCCATGAGGGTGCCTGGTTTTCTTTTTAATTTCTTGGGAAAGCAATCCAGGGTGCAGCCCAGTCATCTGAAAGCAGGCACTGAGGCTGCCTTTGTGTCTTGTGCCACTGGAGATAAATGCCCTGGGATGTCCCTCCTGGACCCTGGATGTCCTTCTAGAAGAGCATGGAGCTTCTCTCCATCCTGTTTTGCAACCAGAACCTCACGTGGTTTCCTCATCTACCTTAGGGATGGCACTGGGCATATTTTAGGGGAGCAAATTGCAATCCAAGCCTGGTGAGCAATCGAGGCCCTGTAGGCATGGACAATAACGGGAGATGAGACATCCACCTGCTCATAGACTGTTGCATGAACATATTATAAATTTCTCTGCATGCAAGCCTACAAAAAATCTTCCCATGAAAAAACATCTTTTTACTGTCTTTATATAAGTTTCTGTAAACAAAATCTCTAAGTTGTGTTCAAAAACATTTAAATTTCTCTACCTGTCTCCTAATATAAAAAATAACAGTTTTCTTTCTTTCAACCTATAAAACAAAAAATTACCTCTAATTGTGTAAACTATTCTAACATTCCTTAAACAAAGTAAAAACCAAAAAGTTCAAATACTCTGAACTAAACAAATAATAACCCAAATCCTTTGTATTATAAAGTCATATTAATAAATCATATTTAACCTTCTAATATTATTACTAAAAGCCCTTTGTCAATACACAAATCACAACAATAATAGACAACACAGAAATCTTCCCCTGGGAGTCTGGTCCCAATTCCTTTGTCTACCTGCACACCAGAAATTATTACATTCCTTGTCAGTCAGAGCCATGGATGAGAAGGGAAGCGCTGATTAAGGGGGTGTTCAGGGAAGGGGACCCAGGGAGGGAGGGTGGTGGCAAGGGAGGTGGCCAGATGCAATGGGAATGGTTCCCTTCTCCTGGGTGGCTTTCCCAGGAGAGCAGAAGCTCTGTGCCAGTATCTGCACCACTCCTTTGCCTAAATGCTGGCAAAGCTGCAGTCTGCCTGCATGCAGATACTACGGGGTGCTCTCCTGCCTCCCACATCCATCTGGATCCACCAGTTTGAGCTGCTCCAGTCTAGAAATAACACTTCTGTGTTTGAACAGCCCCTGAGACAGAAGAGGCTGAAGCACGTGGCTAATGGGCTTGTGCATCATGAAGGATCTCAGATCAGTCTGCAAAGAGCCCAGGAGTGCTGCATCTGTGTGGTGTCACTGGAAGTGAAGTGAAGCACAGCATGCTTTAATCCCAAGTAATCCAGCCTTTGCAAGGCAGAAGAAAGGGAGAGATGCAATATTTGGAAAATCCTGTACTTTGCTCCTTCTTTCTCTGACTCATTACTGAGAAGGTGGGCAGGCCCTGGCTGTGGCTGATCCCTGGAAGTGTCCAAGGACACCCTGGATGGGGCTTGGAGCACCCTGGGCTAGTGGAAGGTGTCCTTGCATGGCAGGGGTGGAATTGGATGGTATTTGGGATCCAACCCAAACTATTCCGTGATTCTATGATAATCTCTGAGTGAGGAATACACAGAAAACAAACTGTGATGTAAAGTCACTCTGCTTTGCTCCCCCAAATCCCCACAAGCCTGTGGCTGGCTGCCAGCTGGACTTCACACTGCATCCTCACAGCTTTCCAGATAATTCCTGTGGAAGGAACCCTGGGAACAGAAAGAGCCCATGGTTGAAAAACTTTTCTGGTGCAGTTTGGAAAGTGTCTCTGAGAGAACATGGCTTCAAAGACTGAGGTCCAAAAGCTGGAAGCTGCTCTGAACCCAAGTCCTCTGCTCTCAAACCAGGACAAGGGGCAGCTGGTGGTGCCACCACTGCTGTGTTTTCTGTGTGCCCCATGCCCTTCCAAATTGTGTTTCTGAGAGCACAGCTGGGGAGGGAATACAGGTATCAGGTCCCCTGCTGGGCACTCAGGTGAGAGGGCAGGAAAATAACACCATTTCCAGCTTCATCTGGTGACCTGGAGGCTCAAAACTGAGTCCCTGCATTTTGGGGTCAGTGCTCTCCATGATCCCTGTCATTACTCATGAGCTGTTTCTCAGTGATTTGTGGAGCTGCTCTGAGGAAACTTGAGCTGGAAAACAGCCAGGGATGAGATGTGACACAAGCCCACTGTGCTGGTGACATCCTCCCCTCAGCAGTGCCTGGCTCCACATCATCCTCGTGCTGCAGGGGAGACTCCTGTCCCTTTCCTGCTCCTGCCCTAACCCCCTCTTGCCTCACTGCCACAAAGAGACCCCCAATCCTCACTGTCTCTATGCTACAAACCATCAATTTTAGGCTTAGGATACGATTCCCCCCTATTTCCAAACAAGTTTCTTTTTTATCTTTTCCCCACCTAGATGCTTTCACCAAGGTCTTGCCCCTGTCTCCTGGACTGAGCTCTGGCATAGCCCTTCCAGCAAAGTCTGGGGCCAGATTCTTGTGCAGTGGGGCCTGTTCCCTGCTCGGTGTTTGCATAATTCATCCTTTAATTGGAGATCTCTTGCAGGACTGCCTTATGGCTATTTTTTTTCCCCATCATGGACATTTTCTGGAAGGTTTGCAGCTTTGTACTTGAGTTTCTCAGCACTTGCAGTCTTGCATTGAGTTCTTTAATTCAGGACAGCAGACAGGGAAGCCCCTGTGCTTTGCTCCAGCCTCTGACTCACTGGGGGAAATACAGATCCCATTAACCACAACAAATAAACAAACTCCTGGACACAAGAGGAGCAAGTTTGATTCCGGGTCCTGAAACCAAGTGGCACCAACAATCCCATGTTCCTACAGCTCAAAGACACACTTCTTGGGCAGATTTGTGTTGGAAAGAGCTGTCTGGGGCCAGTCCTGTATTCCCTATCTCCTGCTGATCTTCCTTAACTGAATGCCATCAATGTGCTCACTGGGAAGAACAGGAAAGGCACCTTGAACTTGTCTGGTGCAGGGATTTCTCCCAGCAGGAATCCCTTGTAAATGTTTCTTTTTAAATTTTTTTTTTCCCCCAGCTACTGGAGGGGGTAAAAATAAAAGTTGCATTTCAGGGGCCTTAATGACTGGGCTGTGAATTGCCTTGGGTTGGAAACTGCCCAGGAGGAGGAAATGCCCTCTCTTGATCAAGCTGGCTGTTGGTTTTCTGCCACCAGATCTGGTGGTTCTTGGGCTTGGCTCCAAAGGCATCAGCTACAAGCCCTCTTGGAGAAAGGCTATTCATTAGGAGCAGCTGAACACCATCTCCTGTTCCAGCCACTCCAATTAATCCATCCCTGGCTGGTCTCACCCATAAATTAGGGTGCAGTCTTCTGTTTCCATGTGACAGTTTCTTAGAGCACCAGATCAGAGAACGCAGGGCAGGAAGAAGTAGAATCAGGGAATCACAGAGCCATTAAGGCTGGAAAAGCCCTCTAAGATCACAAAGTCCAACCATTCCAAGTGCCACATCCACATGGCTTTTAAATCCCTCCAGGGGTGGGGACTCCACCACTGCCCAGGCAGCCTTTCCTGGTGTTTGAAAACCCTTTCCATGAAGGAATTCTTCCTAAACATCCTCCTGATCAGTGAACAAAGCTGATTCACTAGAATCATAGCATCAATACAGCAAGTTATCCCATAAGGAATGATGGAAATAAATCTTCTGCTTTGTACCTTCAAGGATAGACACCCCAAGAACCAAACTCTGTGTTTTGCCTGTCATCTTTCACAGGTTTGTCCATCTCATGTTGCCTCACATTTGGCAGAACAAACTCAGCTTGTTACAGAGACACAGAATGGAAAATTTCACCTGATAGATAATGTTTGGCACCAGAAACTGGGACTTTATCCCAGAAGGGTCCCATAATATTAAAAGGTGCTATCAGCCCTACCTAGAATACAGCACAGCAGGTAAAACTCCTATTGGTCCATCAGAAGATAATTCAGGTTGCTCTCCCAAGGAAATACACTTGTTTTGTCAAATATAATAAAGCCATCAAACCCAGCTTAATATAGATGAATTTACTGTTGTGTGGTGTATTCTGGTATTGGTTCCAAAACTCCTGTTGAGAAATTTTGTAACGTTTTGCTCACTGAATCCCGGTAGTTTCAAGTTTTTTCAGGGTCTATTTTTTCCCTGTTTGTGGTATGCTCCTTATAGCAACTGCCTCAAGATGCGTCAGGACTCTGCCACATAAAAATGGACATTTGGCTTTAAATAGTTTTATTTGGTGGCGTAGAGGGTGGACTGGAAGCAGAATAATCCCTTACACAAGTCATGGAATATCTGGATCCTACTCCCAATCACTGCATTGCTTTGGCCAGGCAGAAGCAGAGCAGATGTTCAAATTTGGGTGTCCAAATCATTAACTGAGGTCCGGAATGAGGCATCTGTTACAACAGCAAAAACCACTGAGCCCCTCTGTCCCCCTCTGGCTTCTCACACAGCTAATGGGAGAAAACACTTGGGCTCCAAATAATTGGTTTTGGCTGATTATTTCCAAACAAACATGGAGTGTTTCCCTGTTTTTCTGCACCCTGGTGTCTGCTGCACTCGGGCACGTGGAGGGAATCCACACTGTCCAATGCTCTGGCTGCATAATTTACTCACAGGCTTGTTATCCATGTGCCTACTTGTAATTGTCTCCTGTGCCCTCCTGCAGGATGGAAATGTGTTTTCCCTGGAGGGAAACCCAGCTCCCAGGTTGTTTTTCCACAGAGTTTGTCTAGACAGACACAATCCCTGCAGGTGAATCCACTGTTCATCCCAGTGGGCTGCACATCCTCATGTCCCTGTGCCTTTCCCACTGCACACATCTTTGTGTCATGCCCCAGGAATGACTTTGGCAGGCTGATGCCAGAGTGTCATTCCCTGATGCTGTTGCATGGGAAAAAGAGAAGCAGAAATCACATTTGAGGGCTGCTGAAGCAAAAGCAAAATTTTTCAGGGAAAACAATGGATTTCCCCTCACTTTAATGCTTTAAGAATAGTCTTGAAATGGTCCAGGAATGGTCTGGGGCCAAGAGTTTTCTTCTTGAGAAAGGGAGATGGGCTGGAAGATCCATCCATCCATCCATCCATCCATCCATCCATCCATCCATCCATCCATCCATCCATCCATCCATCCATCCATCATCCATCCATCATCCATCCATCCATCCATCATCCATCCATCATCCATCCATCCATCCATC